>CAEFZX010019881.1:0-24539 GCA_903066825.1 Alfaro cultratus | reverse complement strand
GAGACAGCTGCAGGCTCTGGCATGAAGAGCAGGAATTGCAAACTGCCTCTGAAAAGAGAGAGAGAGAGAGAGAGAGAGAGAGAGAGAGAGAGAGAGAGAGAGAGAGAGAGAGAGAGAGAGAGAGAGTGCATCCACAGTTCAGCCCTTGTTCGCCCTCATCCAGCCCTCCCCACTCCCACCATGGATGGCGGCTGCTGCATTAGTCAGCTGCTTACTGGACGGCATGTGGCAACGCACTGTGTCCAAGTCAGCCGTTGACCCAAATAAAAACGAAATGCCGCTGACATCGTCAAATCAGCACGGGGAAGTTTTAAAGTGCAAAACAATTCCAAAGGTCCACAGCAGAAGGAACTCCTACCTTTAAGGTGATATTTTCTTTGTAGAAAGGATTTCCAAAATTTCAAATGACATGTCCAATATTGGGTTATTATACGCTGTTTCAGAGATTCCACCTGCATCCTCTGTTATCTCCCACATTCCTTCCATTTTGGGAGGGTGTGTGTGTATGTGTGTGTGTGTGTTTCCCAGAGTGGTAAACAGATGGAAACCTGCCGTTTCAAAAGTAGGGGGGGCGAGCAACAACAAGTATCATCAGCAGATCAGTCTTGCCCAGACAGAACATCGTCCTGATTGAGAGGGGAAACCAACAATGTCACCACAGAGACAACACCGTGACACCATCTCCATGGCAACGGGGCCTCTGTTTGGTTACTGTTTGCTGCACAGAAACAAGGGAGCATCAGTTGCAGAAGGCCCCCATACAAAAACGCGGCCCAGATGCAAGCTTGGTGTTGCTGACTCAAGCTAATTACCGCTCATTCCTAGAAACACTCCCGAGTCAGAGATCCAGCGAGTGTCTTTGGTTAAATGAGCCAGCTGACACGGCGCAGGAAACCACAACTCATGATTAAATCTGACTTTAACATGAGCAGAAAGAAACTTTTAGATCTAAATGTTGAGGGGTTTTTTTAACGTGACGCACAACCCCTGATCTTTGAGCGTTTGCTCTTATTTGAGCAAACGCCAATCTTTGAGAAACCAGTCCAGCTAAATTTTCCAGTATAGCTTTTTTATGCAACATATTTGTTTAGCTGTGCTTTGCTGAAAGGGGGGGACTTACCATTTCTTCCTTTCTCTTTAGCAAAACAACAACATAGGTCCTCCGTTTCAAGTCAAGCGACATACCTGGTTTGTTTTCTCTTCACAAACTCTTGTTTAATTTTGGCGGGGTGCTAAGGAGCGGAAACCTGCTGGAATATTCCTCTTGCGCCGGGCTTACTGGAGTGAGAGGGTGAGTTTGCTTTGCTTGATCTATCTGCATTCACTGTTAGAACATAAACTACATAATACCTTTTGAACTCATGCAGTCACATACTGTAAAAACCCAGTTGCCCTTGTGTGCATCTGAGTCAACTGAGGTCTTGAGTGATTTTATCTTTTGGCTTGTATTGTGCAACATCCCTTGAACCATTCAGTCTCTTACAAAAGGACTAATTGCCATTTATAAACCTTGTTCAAACCATAGTATGAGGCAGCTGCCAAGTTGTTGTACTTGATTATTGTAGGTTAGCCACAGGAGGCCCAAACAGAGCCACATCGCCTCACTACATAACTCCTTGTTAATGCCGCAACTGTTTTCCTTTTGTTTTTTTTATCCTGATATTGATCTTACTTTCACCATTTACATGTTGTTTGGCAGAGGGGGCGGGGCGTCCCAGAGGTCCATTGTGATAATTGGAACATTTTTTGTAGTTTCATGTTAATGTCGTAGTAAGTCAGGCCAAAAACATACAGTGATGTTTTACTCAACAGTTTTGTTGGGCACGTCTGTACATTAAGCTCGACTAAATACAGCAATGGTTTCAGAAGAAAGTCTTTGTTGCTGGGAGTAGACTAAAAACATTTTCCGGGTAGAAAAATAGAAAATTCTAATTCAAAAGTTAGGAACTTGTGCGATCTTTTTACGATCTACAAAGATTTTCTGCTTTGTTTTATCAAAATATTTTCTAATTAATTTAACACTGATCATGTAAAAGGAAAATAATTCAAAGTACTGGTTTTGTGTGTGTGTGTGTGTGTGTGTGTGTGTGTGTGTGTGTGTGTGTGTGTGTGTGTGTGTGTGTGTGTGTGTGTGTTTTTACTTTGAAAAATAAATACGTCCCTGCCATATTTTCAGCTTTCCAATTTTGACCCACAGTACAAAATGTCTTTTTCCTAGTTTTTTCCATTACACCTTTATTTATACAGGTAAATCCCATTTACGTGTTTTACATATACATATAAATACTACACACAAATTTACAACATGCTAAAACATGCTAACTTGTTAAAATCCATCTAATTATATTGACAAGATAGAACTGGAATAAAAGCCTTTAATTCAATTACGCTGCACAGCTTCAGGTCCTGTTGTAATTAGTTTCAATAGCCTTTATATTTGTCAGTATTAAGTACTAATTTCAGATGAAACAAAAGGGACTTAATAATGTCAAAAGCAGCCTGAAGACAATCAAAAACAAGTGCAAAGCAGTTTGCATGACAGCAAACAACTGTGTCATCGGCATAGAGATGCACCAGATGCAGTAGGCAATTTTAGTTTTAATTAAAATTGCAGAGTGCAGGACCCAACTCAGAGCCTTGAGGCACACCCTAGTTGAGGAATTTAACAGCTGCTTCCCACCAGAGAGGTAGTTTGAAAACCAGCCCATAGCCTCGTCTGAACAGCCAGTATCAAAAAGACTGTGACATAACAGGCTATGATACAGTGCCAAAAGCTTCTTGAACATGTTTTAGTAGATAAAGTGGTGGTAAGGTAGTTCAGTATTCAATAAACTGCAAAGAAGTGCTTTCATTGCCAGAACCGATGTCAGCTGGAAACAACGTTTTCAATAAACCTTATTGTTTAAATGGATACAAGTTGAAATAAGCTGCTTCTGAGGGTACCAATGTTTGTTGGATGTTATATACGATTAATAAAAAGCAATAAATCTCATTTAAGCATTATTTATAAATCAAGGGCATATTGCTTGTATATTTAGATTTTGTTTCATCCTGAAGACAAAATAGCTCAGCATTAACAGTTCACACCAACACTCTTCCATTTAAAATTCTTGTACGATGCTCAAGGCAGTTTGTCCTATTTGTTATGAAATTACAGAAAAAGCCCATTTACTGCAGAACTGTGTAACACAGACTGCTCTCTCTGTTGCAAATCAACAGATTAAAAGGAGTGTTTTAACTATTTTCCTTTTAAAGAAAATTGTTAAAATAATAACATACTGTCTCAGATACATTTTCAATTCATGCAAAAAAAGAGGCAACATCAAGTATTTTGTTATTTATATTTCTTAAAGACAAACCAACTAAAATCTGGAACAGCATGCCAGATCTTTACAAAACCTCACCGAAGGCAAGAAGAAAACCCCAGCCTGCTCCGACCGAATCTGTATGGCGAAGCATCGCTTTGATATTTTATCTGAATATATGCCTCGCCTTTTGAAAATGAACTGTGGTCCAGATAGCAACACTATGTGGTTTACGGCAAA
The DNA here is from genome assembly GCA_903066825.1 of Alfaro cultratus. Taxonomy (NCBI): domain Eukaryota; kingdom Metazoa; phylum Chordata; class Actinopteri; order Cyprinodontiformes; family Poeciliidae; genus Alfaro; species Alfaro cultratus. The sequence goes on along the minus strand of CAEFZX010019881.1, from coordinate 20,994 downwards.
ATCTGAGTCCGTCAAAAGCATCTAAACTGCAGCGCACAGAGCAAAATCTAGAAGATCACCACCTTGCTCAAGGCCGTGTGGCAGAGCGTGGCAGGAGCTGAACATGCAAAATCATAGTCACCTTTAAGACCCAAACGTCAGAGCTGTGCCTCTTCACTCTGCACCTCGTTTAATGATCTCCTCTCCGTGGACGGAGCTACATCTGGAGCTGGCTCTCCATCTCTCAGCGCATTCTTCTCTACAGACGGCATCAATCCTCGCCTCCTCGTTTCATTTCCAACGAGGCTATTCCTCCGACGGCAACTTTATTAGGTAAGTTTTTTGGTTGTTAAACACACACACGCAAATCTGCCAGCCACACAGGCCAAACTAATTGAAAAACCTGTTCCCCTCCTCGCCTGTGGTGGCACTGCACCAAGAGCTACTGAAGGAAACAACAGTGGCTCCAAAGGAGATATGGACACAACTTCCTTCTTAACAAAATGTAAACAAAAATGGTGTCGCATCAGATTTTAGAGGTTGCAGAATTTTTCCTTCGTCTTTGGTAAAAGACCACGAGACATTTTTCCTGTTAACGCTAGACTCGCGAGTTTATTTTGGTTCCATTTACCCGGAGCTGTGGGTTTTTGACGGACAAGAGTTTGAACAAACTGAACTTTCTAGATAAACTGACCAGAGTTTGATTAAACCGGACTAAAACAGGGCTGGTGTGAATGCACCCTAAATGTCACTACGATAGTTCTCGCTGCGCGTGATCTCTTTTACCTTCTTCCCTCTTCCCGCTGCACTCGTAGGCGAGAGCAGAATCCAGGCGGGGTGGAGTGGATGGGGCGGGGGGCTTTCCCCAGGAAGAACGGGCGCTTTGTCCCGTGAGGGACGAGGCCATGGGCTGACAGAAAGTCTGGCAACCCCTGACCAGGCAGGGGAGCGAGCGAGTGAGAGAGGGAAGGAAGGAAGGCAGAGCTGCGGGACATAATCATAGCTGAGAAGATGTCAGCTCACAGCGAAACCAGCACTTGCTCTGCTGGAGTTTCGTCTTCGCTCCACTAAGTTGTACTCTGAGTGCCGGGTGGTGTCAAGCTGCCTCAGGGAGTTTAAATAGAGGGAACAGGAGCAAACTGAGTGGTTTAAAATAAGCAGAAGATTTTAGAGTCAATCTGATGTTACCCTTGTGGGAAAAGAAGTGGGAATCAAATTTAAATAATTTTCATATTCGGTCTGAAATTTCTGAGCAAAAAAAAAATTTCATATCTGGATCTGTTGCAGAGTATCCGCCTTGTGTTTTCAAAGGGAGAAGGGGGTGGGAGAGAAAAAAATCTTGTTTCCTGTAAGACCCTCTTTGTTCAGCTGCTTGTTTGGTCTCCTCTATCTAGTTTTCCAATTTAAGTGTGGTCTAAATCCATCACTCAATGTTGCCCCGTGTTTAACGTGGGCCATTCTGACAAGCGAGCTTTGTTTTCTCTGGCCAATGAATCCGGCCCGATCTCTCAACTTCAAACCATTTCTGGACACATCGATCGGAGCCAGTTCTCGTGGACAGGCAGGATAAGCAGGAGTGTTTACAGCAAAGAAACAGAGCGGGTTGAGGTCACAGTTCTCAGATGTTGTTGGAAATCGGTAGCGGGCAAAAAAACCCCGAAAAACCCCCAATGAGACTCAGGAAGGAAAGGTGGGGGGGGAAGAAGTACAGAGGGAAACTTTCTTGCTCTCACCAATGCGACCACCAGGATTCAACATTTAATCAATACACAACATAGTTTCTTGTTTAGAAGCAAGTCACACTGGTACACACCATTCAAAACAACACCTACTAGCAAAGTGAGAAAACAGATGCACCGATTTCCTCAATATTGAGAGATCAGCTGTCAGCCAATACTAATGTGTGAAAGTGATCTCTTCTTCCAGTGTAATCGTCTGAAAATCAGCTTCTGTATCCTTTGCTCTGCCGTGAAAGTACTGGCTGACAGACCTGCCCACCGGGTCACGTCTGAACATGCACTGTTTGCAATAGTCACCCCACTGTTGCCAACTTAGCTACTTTGTAGCTATATATTTAGGGATTGAAGAGACAAAAAGAAAGAAAACAAAAGTTGGTCAAAATCGGAATTGGCAGGTCAGGACAGTTGAGATTCCACAGTCGAGTGTACCGACTGTCCACATGGCTTGTGATGAATTCCTTCTTTCTGCACAATCTGGATAGATGCAAGCTTCCTAGCATCATTTCTTCTCCACCAGGAGAAGACACTCTACACTGTGGGCGTAAAACTGTTGACCTTTGATTGAACGTGTCTGACAGCTTTGATTCGGCGCTGATCTCTGTGGAGTGACGTATGCCCAAGTGTGTGGGGGACGTTCTGGACCAGTAAACTGTATCAGCCAAAATTGGAAACGGCCAGTCAGACTTAAAAAAAAAAAAAAAAAAAAAAAAAAAGTAGTCCCACTGTTTTGGGGGGGGTTGTTGACCATTAAAATTATTCAGCAAAAATTTTAAACGCCGATCATTAATTAAAAAAAAAAAAAAAAAAAAAAAAAAAAGATGTAATCAATGCCCGATCTGCTAAACATTTGACCATAAAAGTGGCAGTAACTAGTAAAAAAAAAAATTAACAACCCACTGGAAGAAAAAAAATAATAATAATACGAGTTCTTCTAAACACAAACATTAAATCCCATTTCCTGCTGTATTTCGCACTGGAATACATTTAAAGCAAGGAAACAGAAAGCAGTTTACCGAAGCAGCAACCAGCATTTAACTCAGAGAATTTATTTTAAAACAGGTTTGATGGTCAAATCAAATAAGGAAGCATTGGGTTGTGTAAAACCTCAATGTTCAACTGTTTTTAGTACTTATCTTAAGATCCCTACTTAGTAAAAGAAAGCATCAACTTCTTTTTAACACAAAACAAAAGCCACATAAATATTTTAAAAACTGGAGCTTACAAGACTTTTTTTTTTTTAGCTATATTTTGTTCAGTCAGTACTGTGGAATCAATACTTAGGACTAAAACCTTACAGAGACAAAGATTACATATAAAAACAGAAACAACTTCTATCCTGCTTTTTCTGAGCGTCATCATAACCATCATCCAAAACCTAACGTAATGCACACAAAGCAGGGTCCTGTGTCTGGGTAGCCACTTCATCACTGTCAGGAAGGGGGTTATAAATGATTCGCTCAACCAGGTGAAAGTCTGTGTAAGTAGTCATTTATTAACAAGCCCCCCCGAGCTTCTGTGTTGAAATTTAACCTTCATTAGGGTACCTTCCTTACAAAACTTCACAAAGGGGGCTGGGCATTCTACCACTGGCTTGACCTAGAAGCAAGGCAGTGATCAGAGCCAGAGCCGGAGTTCTGATGTATGAAGTAGAGCTCCATGATTGAAATTTCCCCTCTCAGAAGTACTTGTGCAGCTTGAGGAATTGCATCTTTTGAGCGTTCCTGTTAGCACTTCTCCTTCAACACGCAGAGACTTCTCACCTTTCTCAAAAGAACGGGTTAAAGAACTATAACGGATACTATAAAAACAGCTTCCAAACATTTAAAACCTTCTAAATGTTCCTGCATTGTGAGATAAATATTCATCAGAAACACATTTCAGGGCCCTGAGAAGTCAGAACGACTGTTTATTTGCGAGAATGTGCCGATCTGAAAATCTGGGCCAATGTAGACAGTCGATATTTACAGATATTGCATATATTACTTAATTGTTTTGACAATGATGATGAATATTTTCTTAATTTTGTTCCTCAATTTTGTTTAAGCACGTCATAATCCTTTTTATCTGTGATTTTGGCTGCATGTGGTTTTTATTTCCTTTTTATTTATTGTTATTGGTTGTTGTGTTTTATTTTGGATATTTAAAATGTCTTCCAGTTCCATTGTGAAAGGTTCTGCACAAAATGAAAGTTTGTTTGAGAGGGTGAACTTTTTTTTCTATGCCATTATCACTATATTACCTACAAATGGTCTTTAAATGACAATAGTATCGTTTATCTCAGTGATTTCGGGGTGAATTTATCATCCAATAAAATGTGTTATTTTGAAAGGCCTCATTGCTAGCCTAGCTACGACCAAGTCCACATCCACTTTCATGATATTGTTTCTCACAGGAACAACAGAACAGTGTCCCATTAATTCTGACCCCCACAGTCAAAAAAGTAGTGAGATTAATTTCCAAATGAATAGTTTCAACATTTTTAAGTAAAAAATAAAAGTGTTTCAGTTTAAGTGAGGAACAAGATAGAATAGGACATTTTTGACATTTAAAAGTGATATTCAGCTTTAACACTGGGTTCTGGTATGAGATAGTGACAATTACAGTGCCTTGAAAGAAAAAGTATCTACTTCAATTTAGGTTTTTGTAGCATTCAACTATTTAAAAAAATATTTTAAGTGCATTAAAATAAAGGAAAACAAATGTGAGATCCTTTTGGGGTTGATCATTCTGAATGGAGCTGAATTGAAAGTTCCAAACTAACAAACTATTAGCAGAAAGAGGTAAAACCCACTAATATAAAATGAAGGTTAGGTTCATTAAGGGGGGGGGGGGGAGTTATTCCATCAGCCCCAGTCCTGTGTGAAAATATAGTTTCCAGTCTTGGTAAAACAGGAATGAGCATGTTCTTGTTTAATTTCTTTAGAAACTACAAGCCTAAAAATGATAATAAAAAACATTCTTCACATAGAACCTGTCCAACAACATGGAGTAGGCCAAGAGATCTTAAATCTCATGCCTTAATCTATAGAGATTGAAGAACATCTTTAAAAAAGCCATCCGTCAGTGTAGGAAGGGTTATAAAATTACTTTAAAGCCTCACTTGCTCAGTTGATGTCAGAGTTCATGACTCAACAATAAAGACTGGATGAAATTGGCCTCCTTGGAGGGTTCCAAGGCAAGACACACTGCCTACTAAAATAACACAAAGACCTGTCTAACATTTCCTGAAAAAAATCTTGATGGGAAACTATTCTTTGGACTATTAGGAAAGTGTGCAGCATTTCAGAAAAAACAAAGAATTATATTAACTGTGAAACATGGTGTGGGGATACTTTGCTGTTTGCTAGGAGTCATAACTCATAGAGACATTGATTCTGCTTTTTATCAGAAAATGTTAAAGGACAATGTCTGACTGCAAATCTAAGGTTATGGGTCAGAAGAAGCTAATCTCCACAGTCATCCGTACCTTCGCTACTGAAGGTGCAGTCGATCAGCAGTCGAGAAAATGAAATGGCTCTGCTGGACCGGCTGCTTTGTAAATACCAGCCAGTAACCATGAAAAGTAGCATTGCATCCAGGCATTTAAGCTTCCCAAGTTGAATTTTAATTTAGGACATTTTAGATATGTTCTGGAAAAATCTGGGAATAGATTCATTTTCCGCTAATAATTTGGAGTTACGTTCCACAGAGACATTTACGAATTAGTAAATTCTGAACCGCAAATAAGCCTGGGTTTACTGTAGCGCTATGTAGTGTTCCACTGTATTAAAACATTTTATGGTACGTTTAGTGTTTGAAGTATTCAAATAAGCAGCTGTAAGCATTTTTAGAAGGGATCTGAAGTATTCATGGATTTTAGCTAGTAGCGGACGGCTGTGGCCTGTGGGAGACTGGAGTTTTTGTACTGCTAACCTGGCTAACTGCTCTAACCGGTAATATGAAGATGCTTGAGTCAGATTAAAAGTTTTTATATTTTTCAAAAGACTCTGTTTTAGTGCTTAATGTCTGCTCACGGAAGAAAAGCTGAGACAAATATTCTCAGTGCAGCTAAAATCTGTAACAGCAAGTCAAATTCTCGAAGAAAAAAATAACCAAGATCATAAATTGGACAGAAAATTATGATGGCAGTATCTCAAGTGTGGGTTGGTACAGATTATGTTACACATGGTTTATTTTTTTAGTGCTTCATTTACTGCCAATGTGATTTGCCCTGCGCATAATTTGAGAATAAATTTCACAACCTTATTTAACTCTAATTACCTTAAGCAACCTTGTGTGCTTTTGATTGTCAAAGGAACCCGTCGCTACATAAGATCAACATTTCACTTGCTAAATTTAAACAGTCAGAAAAAGAAAAAATGCAAAATATCTTGTATCAAGCACATAATACAAGCAGGGACAGCAATTCCCAACATGCATGAGGAAACATCACACACTACTGCTGTTTTTTTTTTTTTTTTTTAAGTGCACGACATCGTGGGACACTGGGTTCCCTGAATGAAAATATGCTGGTAAAGAGATTCATCAGATGTTTGTCCACTCGCAGCAAAAAATAAAAGGCTGTGTTGATCCAAGGTCTATCTGCGGCTTCTTCCTGAGAAAGAAGTCTCTAAGCACCGGCCCAGAGAGTGCTTAGCTTGGCGCTTTTCCCTCCGCTGGCATTTCTAAGTAAAGCTCTCTGCAAAGTTTTATGTGCTGTGGTGTTGCATATAGCTGGTTTTGGGTCTATGAAGGCTTTGTGCAGAAAAAAAAATAAAACACACAGGGTGAAAAGAGCACAGCTGAACCTGACGGATTGTGAAATGCAAGGACGAAGAACATATTGCCGACTGATAATCTATTTCTGCGTGGCCCATAGTTCTAACATACATAAAGACTGTTTTCTGTCTCCTAATCAAAGCAAAGACAACCTAAAAGCCAGAGCTGGTTCCTTTATCATAAACAAATGCAAAAAGATGGTTTTAAAACAGGCATGTAGTGCAATTTTATAGCACAATCAAGTAACTATGTTACCTTCAGGTGTTAAAAAAATGCTGTACATATGAAACATGACTTAAAATAATTTGACTTCATAAAATAACCTTGAAATCCAAGTATTGGCTAATCACCCAAAATTAAGGAAATTAGAGTTGATTTATTGGCCTTCCAATTTACAGTGCACTCATAATTTTTTAATACTTTCAGTCAATCAAGGGTAACTTGTCTGAATGGTTATAGTAGTTCTTACTATGTTATTGGTGATATTTATGTATCAAAAGGAACCCTTTGTTGTGGTTTTCAATAGAAATGCACTGACTTGATATTGAAAAACATTTCTAGATCGGATATCGCTGACAAGGTATCCGATCCACTGGGCAGATCTGTTCAGTCTAACTCTAAGCGACATCATGCTTCATTATTTATTTGACATTACACTTAAAATTCCTAATTGAACTTTCTGAACTATTTGAAAGAAGGTTTGTTGCAGTTTATTTTAAAATTTTTTTGACCAAGGTTGTCAACCTATTGTTTTTCGTCAGTTTCAGTTTCTTTATTACTTATTTGACATTGGCTGTTATACTCCTTATTGCATTGAGTGAACCAATTAAATGTGTATTGTGTTCATATGTCTGACCAAGCTTGTGAAGATATTGGTGAATTTAAGCGTCCTGGACTGGTGCTGAGTCATCAAATATATTTGTAATTCAGTACAGTGCGATTTAAGTCAATTCAGCATTGTTCTTCTGTTTCAGGTAAGATATGAGCCGTTACTAAATCTCAGATATCTGTATCGGTAGTGAAAAAATTGGACCAGTGCATTCATAGTTTTCATTTGCTTGTTGGGCAAAATGCTTTTTGCTGTTATACTTGTGTGAAAAACAGCACAACTGATATTATAAGGTTCATTAGGTAGATTACCTGCTTGGGTAGAGTCTAAAATTTACCAATCATAGTTTTAAAGCAGCTCTTTAGCTTTATGGATGTGTTTATTTTTACAAATAAATATGCTTTAAAAAAAAAAAAGCAAATCTGTTTTACTTCTAAGAAAGATGTCGTTTTTTAGGGCCCCTGGTTGGCAGTGCGCATCAAAGGGATTTTAAAGGGATTCCAGTTCATGCAAGTCTCAAAATCCCACAGAAATAACAGCTGGAAAAAACTGCAACGTGCCAAAAGTACAACTCCTCTGCACACATCCAGACACAATCCTGGACTCTCTTCTCTTTGTCCATGTTCGCTGGAATTCAAGTTATGGCCCTCTGGCTTCGACCCAAGCGCCCCCACAATGCACCCTCTCCAGCACGCTCCTGTTTAATCAGCATCTTCTGCTGGTCATTAGCTTCAACAGCAACTCTTGGCAGTTGTTTATGAGCCCTGCGAGGATAATGGCTTTGCACCTCCATCCATCACTGTGACAGATGAGCCCAATTATCCCCAAGTTCTCTTTTTTTATGCTGCGCTTGTCATTTTCCTAACCTGTGGTTTTTGATTGACCACATCACAACAACAACAACAACTAAAAACAAAAAGTTGCATTAGATTCCATCTTTTAATATTTCCCTTTACAAGTCGCTGCTATGTTGCAATACAGCTCACTTGGGGATACAGATATAAAAGAAAGGAGACAAAACGAGCGTGACGGATTTAAGAAATAAAATGGCACTTCAAGAAAGAAGAACTTGCATCAATATTCTGAGGAACTGACACCTTATTCAGAGGCTGATTTTTTTTTTTTTTTTTTTTTTGATGAACTACAAACCATATCGTTCAAGTAACTCTGTTTTATTTCCTTTTAAGATCCCCCTTCGTTGCTCCTGCACCTGTTTGTCAAACCAATCAGCAAACCTATTAAACAAAAACAACACAAAAAAAGACATTGTCTTGGTGAGATCCCTCCACCCCCCCAATCTTTCTTCTATCCTTCCTCCAACACAACAGGATGTTGCTCAGTGACACAACGGGGCTACGTCTGTATGGAGACATGTAGAGGCAGGCCAGGGACAAAAGCTCAAGAGAAGAATTAAAAAACAAGAGGAGGCAGGAGAGCGATATGATCTCGCGACGCGCACAGAGAGGGATTGTGTTGGAGCTGGCCTGCCCCATATACAAACACCATATTACCATAATTCCCTGCTTCTTCTTCTTCTCCTGCACAGCAGGAGATGAGTTTTCATCTGGAAGAGAAACCATGACAGAGGGAGGCAAAGATAAGCGAGGGAGAAGACGTCTGTGATGACAATCATGTCAACGATCTGACGACAGACTGAATAATATGGAGGAGAGGAGGGATGTCTTGGGATGTGCTTCATAGTGCCCTCCTCCCCTCAAAGTGTGCAATAAACACAACTCAAATCAAGCAGGTTAACCTCATCAGTAAAAGCCGTATTTCTCAGGAAATGACAGAACTGTACAACGGTAAAAGTAAGGAATGATAACACCATAGAGACGACCACTGTAAACTATAGCTGGAAGACAGAAACTGAAGGTAAAAGTTCTGGAACAGTAGAGACGTGTTCCGCCGACATGCTGCCTCCTTAAGGTATCAAAGTCCGAGGGATGAGTCCCAAAGGTGCTGATGCGGAAACATTTCCTGACCTTTGCTCGGCAGCAAAGTATTCTTGTCCCGTCGACGGCTCATTCGAAGGCCTTGCGGTCTCTATCACTGAGGCTTGCTTTTGTCAGCATGCAAGTCATGTGATTGGGCTACTGCAAAAAAGTATTAGAAACCCACAATAAAAAATTGTGAGGGCCTTGAACCAGGTCCTGCAGGTTTATTTTATTTCCCTGGTTCAACAAATATAAAATCACATGAATGATGCTTATTTCAATCAGGTGAGGAACGTGATGATGTAATTGAGTCATTCATTTAGTCCTGCTGGAGCAGTGACAGTACCCCCCCTCATTGCCACCCATTTTTCTGACACTTTCTGGTGTTAAGGTTAGGGTTAGCATGACAGGAACAAATTTACAAACCAGAGAAAGGTTGACAGTGACACCTAGAACTTGCTTTCAGCCACCCACAGCAACAAGTGGGAGAAGGGCAGACCTGCATTACATCTTTTTTTTGTTTTGTTTTAAAACCAGAGAGTTTTACAACCTTATAACTGGTAACATTCATTCGCTATTGCCATGAAAGGTTTATAAACACGTAAAGGCCTTTTAGAAACCACTAAGGTCCCTATGATTATATCCCTATGATTATATCCCTAACCTTAAATCCACCACTTAGACACAGATGGACAGACCGGGGTGTTATAGTTGAAAGACTTTAAGGACTTACTGTTGTTGGACTTGAGATCCCGGTGGATGACGGGGACGATGGCTTCATTGTGCAGGTACACCATCCCTCTTGCTATCTGCACGGCCCAGTTGACCAGGACGTGAGGCGGGATGCGGCGGCCGGCCAGCGCCCGGCTCAGTGGCCCACCCGAGGCATACTCCATAATGAGGCACAGGTTGGGCTCCTGCAAGCACACCCCCTTCAGGGCGATGATGTTCTGGTGGGTGAGCATGGCAAACAAATGGGCTTCCTGCTTCACATTCTGCGCTGTCACGCTGATGTCCTCATCCGGGTCTTGCCGGGCTGCCTTCACGGCCACCAGCTCGCCCCTCCATGTACCTCGATACACTTTCCCGAAGCCCCCAACCCCAATCACCTCCTCCAAGCTCAGCTCACGGAAATCCACCTCCTCGGGATCAACGGTGCCAACCACGGCACGGTTTAGCTCCTCCACCACGCTGGTACCTGGTAGCTTGGCATATCCACTAGGCTTGAAGGAGCCGTAGTTGGATGGGAAGATGCCCACCTTGTTGTTGACCTTACCTGCCCACCAACCCTCATCCCCAGATATCTCAGAGTCCTGAGAGAGAACCTCCACCAGGTCACCTTTACGCAAGGTGAGCTCGTCTTTACAAGAGGCCTCATAGTCGAACAAGGCCGTCCACACAGGGTTGGTGAAGTTCCCTTTTTGGGACTGATCCAAGTTCTTCCAGTTCGACAGCGAGCTACGACTGAATATGTTCTTCAGCGGCTCCATGGAACCTCCACTATATTCCCTGACTGGATCCGACTGCGCACTCCAGGGGTCTGAAAATAAAGTACAAAGGAGTACTTTATTGCACCTTGCTCCCTTTCCTGTCTTTGTTGTTGTCTCATCAGGGACCAATGAGGTGTGTTCAAAAGTCAGACCAACAGGTGGGCTATGGAAGAGGATTCAGGGACAAATGAAAGCCAAATGTCTTCCATTTGTTCTGGGATTAAACTCAAATCTTTCCATTTCAGCAGTCCTCAGACGGCTTGCTTTTCGTAGCATTTATCAAAATCTCTAAAAGACAGCAGTGATTAACTCTCTGAAAGATTGATGTGGTGTGTGGTTTCCCCGCACATGGTTTGGGTAGATTACCATCTCATCATCCTGTGTTTAAAAGACTCTGGAATCAACTCATTATGACTGAATTTGTCCTCCTTTCCCCTCCTCATTCAGAACAACCACCTGTTGAGCAGCAAGTCCGACGAGTCAAAATTCAAAATTTACGTTCAGGAATGAATCCGCTTACAGATAAGAGTCCAAATCAACATTCCCCACACACTTGGTAGTCCATATTCGGTTTTTATGTATTTTTAGCCATTAAGAGCAGTGGCCACCATAAGCAGGAAGCGCTGAGAGGAGGAGAAGAATAGCAGGAAAAGGAGCATTCAGTCCAGCCGACCAGTGTTTTACGACAAGTTTCAAGCGCTGACCACTGTTCATTATTTAAGCCCGAGGACCCAGAAAGTGCGCCTGAACGCAACACCGCGGCGACCACACAGGAAACCCCGCATTCCCGTGCGCCACAACATCCATGCTGGCTGTGTTATGAAGGAGCTCGCACATAAACTGCGAGCCGCCGACTCTGGGAACAGGAAGAGTTCTCCAAACCTGCTTGGCTTTTCAGTCCCGATGAGGGGGGGGGGGAACCGAAAGAAAGAAAAACAAACTATTCCCGTTAACTTTTAGTTCTTCTTAGTTCAGCCCCGGGCCCGGGTCACTTCGGTGCTCCGCTTCATAACGACGGCGTCCAAAACTGCGGAACTGTTCCGTGAGAAGTTCTTACTCCGTTCCTCTTCCTCGGTCAGCCTTTCAGCGGCCAGCAACCTCGGACCACTCCAACGTCTCAGCTCACAGCCGCTGTGCCGGAGGGTGGGGTTTCAAAACTTTTCCTCTCCCAACAGGAAACAAAGTCAGCTGACACGCTCCCGCCAATGGGGACCGAGTAAATACAAAACTTCCGGTTTCAAAATAAAAGTTCGTCAATGCGGGCCTTTAAGCCAGGAGAAAAGTGGACGGCACACTGCCATGCCTGAACTCCTCCGCCATTTTGTGAGTGGCAAGTTTTTCTTTGAAAATCAAGTTTCCTTTTAAAAGAATTTAAGTGCGTTCAGTTAACTTTGATAAATGTTCTGAACTTAACGCTTATTGAAATCTACTAATTACACTGATATTACTAATAGTTAAAAAAAATTAAGAATTCAACCAATTTGAAACATGTGTACTTACTGAAACCAAATTTGCCTTAATTTACCTTTGAAAACATACAAACCGCTTGATTCAATTTTTATTCAGGTGAAATGAAGTGAAAATGAATATTTATCACTAATTTGATCTTATTGTTCTTTTTGTTTGCTTGCTTTTAACCAATTGGTTTGGAGCCATTTCCATTGAAATATTTCATACTGAAATCCTTGTTTATTCACATCTCACATATTTAGTGACAGAGATTGCTAAAAACACAATCTGACTGAGACTGGGTACTTTTGTGTAGAAGGGAATGTTCACTTTTAAAGAGAAGGAACACAAAATTGCAATTTAAAGGGCAAAAAACCCCAGCTATAATTCTTTAAAAATTGCTTTTATTTTTAAAAGTACATCATTAGTTCATGTTTGTCCAGTTTTTACACCACGTGTTGAATAATAAGCCTATCTCTGGGGAAAAAGGCTTAAAGCAATTTAGAAATAAGGAAGACTTACTCATTTGAACCATAAATGTTTGGTTAAAGAACACAATTTCCTAAAAGATATATGTTGCATTTGAAGTATGCCCCAATTTTTTTGGTTATTTCTGAAATATGTTGAAACTCTTTCATGCATTTTATTTTTTCTACACCAGTTATAAAAGCATTATTCTCATTCCGCTTTTTTGGTTTCTTGGGATTTCTTGGGATAGGCTCAAAGAAAATTAACACCTTTAAATTGGGCCGCTGTCTCTTTAAAAACTCCTGCACTTTTTGAAACGCTGCCTTCAGCAAGTCATCACTACATCATTCTTCTTTACCGTTTTCACCATTGCACTGAGAAGTAGCTCACATAATGAGCTCAGCTGATGCACATTTCCACTAGGTGTTTGCTAATTGCTGCTGGCTAGTCTGAAGGAGTTGCAGCAGAGGGAGGCAGACGGAGGCTTAGTGAGGTGGAAGCTTGGAAACTGCAGCTCAGAGGAGTCCTTGAAGGCGGGGCTAGGTCCAACCAGGCGTTTTTGAACAGCTGAATGGTTGCCATGGGGACTAAAGGATTTCTCAAACATGCATGAAAGAATCAAAGCAACACTCCAGGTATGTATTTGATGAGAGAATAACATGATGTAAAACTCAAAAGTTCATTTCACATAATACTGTCCCTTTAAAACATGACAAATTGAGAAAAAGGTATATAAATAAAGAAGGGAAACATTTTTATAGCACTATTTTTTTATCCAGAAACTTTAATCAAGCACATAGATTTTAAAAACTGCATACAAATTTAAATGTGTCTTGACTTGGTGCCAATTTGTCCATTTATGGCCACATCAACTTTTAAGTTTTCATGCAAGTTTGTTGATATCATTTTAGCAAACAACCAAACTGAACAACAAACAGACTTAATGCTTAAAACAATAAATACACTTTAAATTAGACAGTCGTATGGTTAAGAGCTGAAACGAGGTGCATTTGATTTAAGCCAAAGCAAAAGGGAATTTCTTTTTCGTTTTTTCCTCCCTCACATTTCCTCTTGTTTTTAAAAAGTGCAGACAGCCTAGAAGACAGTAGCTTGATGGGAGCGGATGGGAATCAGAGGGGCCACCTTTGGCCCCTGTTGGCTGCTGTGTGGAAACAGTGCGCTTCCTTCTGCTGGCTTGCCTTCCCTTCCCTCCCCCGTACTGCTCTTTGTCTGAACACCAATCCTAAAGTCAACCACCCAAACTCCGATCCCACCCTCCTCTGTACCACACACACACACACACACACACATACACACAAAAGAGGCCCCGCCTTCCTCCCAGTCCGCTGAGTCAACTCTTGCGCAGGAAGGATGCAGTTGTTTTTGCGGCACCAGATCCAAGTCGCCTCTTTGGTTGGGTGGTAAAAAGTACGGGGTTAACCAAACAAACATGGCAGTGGGAAGAGGAAATGGGCTGAAGACGCTCCGAGGGGCAAAGCGGGAGGCCCCCCCCCCACGCTCCGAAGGTGACGACCAACACAGCAGCTCTCCTCCCAACCTGTGCTGTCTTGCACTTAATCTGATTCAAATACCCAAGGAGGAGAGGCTGCCGATAAATGCTAGGCATTGTCTTCCAGAGGGCTGCGTGAGTCAAGGAAAGTGAAGCCGCGTCCATGGGAACCGTTCCGAGTTGCAAAATTCAGGGAGGAGGCAACATAAAACAGAAAAAAAAAAAGGGAGGCACAAAAATGGAGCCAAGGGATTACAAATCATGTGATTTGGGGTTGTGAAATGGGGAAATGAAGGAAGAAGCAGTTTGACGACTCTGCCAAAAGATGCCACAGGGTTTCACTTTTCCACTTCCAGACGGTGAACCAAAGAGCCATTTCTGAAGATGGGCGCCCCAGCTGATAGTCCTAACTAAATATATCTGCCTTAACATTGCTTTTTCTTTTTGCATGTTGTTATATTAATATAAAAACAAAGTTTAAACAACCACGCCATGAGTTCCAAAAGTTTGAACTATTTGGCACGTTGCTCCATCACACTGGAAAATGGAAATACACGGATCAACACAAAACTAGGCCCTGATTGGTGGAAGAAGTTTCTCTTGGAACATAACTTGATCCTGAACTGCAAAAACAAAAAAAAAATCTAACAAAAGTATTTTTAGTCTAGTTTGTAGTACAAACATCTTGGTAACATCTTGTTTGATATTTATTTTAAAAAGTACTTGTTCTATTGGCAGATTATTTTCGCTGCCAACATGGGAAAATTATCTGAACTTTTAAACTATACAACCACATAGAAATTTAAGGAGAAGCAGGTTCAGGTTGTTGGTGTCCTGATTCTCTAGCGCACGACTCAGGAGGAACATTTATGAAAACTTTTTTTTGCAGTTGAATAAAAAATAAAAAAAATAAAAATTCAACATTTAAGCAGAACATAACATGAACATGTTTGTTTCTTTTCATGACAACGAAGAAACCACAACAGCCGCCTATTTTTCTTTTTAAATTGAAATGTGAACTTTATTTCACCCATACAAAATAAAAAGACCATTAAAAGTTTACAATATAGAGAAAAATGTCTCGCAACCATTTTACAACAAGCTCGGCGCGAAAATGGGAGTAGCGCCTCTGCATTCGTTTAAAATAAAGAATCTAAAAGAAGGAAAAACGAATGTTAAAGACAGAGGAGCGAACTTTGGAGGGTGTGGCCAGAAAAGAAAAAAAAAGCTTTAAAAGAAAAAAAAACTAAGAAAACAAAACATGTGGTCCAATGTTCAGTGTGTATTTTACAGGCAAATAAATTCATGGTTAAGTGAAATAATAAAAACACACTCAGATCAAAATCTTTACCCCCAGGTGATGTGGTTGAAATCAATTTTGAGTTGAAAGTAGAGACTAAATTTGAAACGAAAGCAAACAGCGGGTTTCAAACACAAGGTAGAAAGAAAATAAATAAAAAAATTCACCTGCTTTTCTGTCGACCGAGATCAGGCACGACTGAAAAGATGCAACTGGCATCTTAACAATCGGCTGAAAGACGACACCAAATGCACACTTCAGAACTCACCTGGGCTAGCCATCAGCCTCAGCTTTAAAAAGTAGATTTTTCTTTGGGTCGGAGGAACTGCGCTTGTTTTTATTATGCAGAGAAATTTGGGGGAAAAAAAAAACAAAGGGCAAAAAGAAACAAAAAGCTGTGAGGTGAAATAAGCCACACCTATCCTGTCTGCTGAGGCTCACCGTATTATACTAGTCAAGACCAAAACAAAAAAAAAAAAACTAAACAGCAAAGACCTAGCTTAAAAAACAATCCCCCCCATCTCTACATTAAAATAAAAGCTTTTTAAAAAAATTAAAACACCTAATGTACAACAAGGTTTTGTCTCTTACAGCTTTCTTCTGTCAGCGGGCTGCGATGAAGATGAAGAGTTCTCTTCTTCACTGCTGCAGCAACCACCAGGGGGCCAACTTCATCTGGAAATAATGCTGGGTTTGTGTGTGTGTGTGCGTGTGTGTGTGTGTGTGTGAAAGATAAAGAGAGGATGTTGGTGGGGAGGGGAGGGAGGTAGCTAAGAGTCATAGTCTTCATCGTCGTCCTCCTCATTTTTGTGCGGCGCGGGCGCTGGGGGGGGCAGAGCGACGCTCACCATGGAGGGATGAGGGGCGAACGCCATGGTGCCCTGGGCCAGAGCCGGATTGGCCGCTGTCACCATGTTGCCCGTGTTCCCGAACTGGGAGGGGGGGTTTGAGCTGGGAAGGGGAGGGGGCACAAGCAGAAAATGTATGATATAGCAGTATAAAAGACAAAGAAGGTACATAAAAATACATGCCGCACTTTTCAGGGGGTTTTTTGCTTTATTTTTTTGGTAAAAATATTGAGAAATTTACAGCTCTACATTCCTTAACATAACATGGTAAGAAACATATTAAACCTTATGGTTATAATAACAATATTAAAACGGGCATTTATTGTATCGTTTATCGTGATAAATTTCTTATTGCGATAACAATTTTAATTTCTCGTCATCATGATGAATTCCATGTAACGAGGTTCGAAAATCCCCAAAACTGTCTGGATTGTTTTCTCCATAACGCCTAACCCTAAACAATAGTAATAATAATACAGACCACACATCAAGACTCTTTACAGGAATCAAGCAAAATTATATCTTCTTGTATCAGTCAAATGTGGAAACGTTCAAGAGGTATGAAAACTTTTGCATGGGATGTGGACAGTTCAAATATGTGAGCATCATTAGAGAAAATAGCCTTTTTGTTTGTTTCTTCCTACTGTAAAGAAGATCCTCATGTCTAGACTCAACAGAAATGTTTTTCTTCTGATTCCAGTGGGAAAACAGCACCCTCTACTGGTTTGGGATTATAATGTCTCTTTAAAAACTTCTGAAATGATCCAACCCTGCACGTCCAAATTCGTAATTCTAATGGAGGGCTTTTAGTAGCCATAGAGACCTGACATTATTTCTGCTTCAAGCTTAATAAATCATCTCTAAAAGTAGAAAAAAAAAGTAAATTAAAAGCACTTTAACTTAAAGTGCTTTTAATTTAAGCACCTAATTACTTCACCTGAAAGCGGTTCTGTCATTCAGCCTCCATTTTGTTCCGTCTGGTCACTCGTCTCTACCTTTTCCAGCCGCTCTGGGCTGTCGGAGTGACAAGCTTTCAGACGCCCGGCATCTTCGTCTCCTCACCTGTGGAACATGGATGTA
The DNA here is from genome assembly GCA_903066825.1 of Alfaro cultratus. Classification (NCBI taxonomy): domain Eukaryota; kingdom Metazoa; phylum Chordata; class Actinopteri; order Cyprinodontiformes; family Poeciliidae; genus Alfaro; species Alfaro cultratus. The sequence continues at coordinate 3,607 of CAEFZX010019881.1, read as the reverse complement.
GCCTGCTGGTTTGTGCTTGACTGGGAGCCGTCGTCCTCGTCCCCGTATGTCTCACTGTCTTCGGAATCTTCCTGTTTTCACCGACATAAAACACAAAAGTGTGTGTGTGTTTTTTTCCCCCCCTCCCAACACTAACACAAAGCCTTAAAACATCACTGTGTAAATGATCTCCCACCTCTTGCTCCGACTCTGTTCCAGAAAGCTTCTTGTCTTTGCCTTTGGAGCCGGCTCCTCCGTTCTTGCGACCAGATCCTGGCTTTCGTCCCCTAAAAAATTACAAAAAAAAACAAAAAAACGAATAAATAAATAGGTTTTATAATGAGAAGTGAAGGTAGGTGCTGCTTCCAGGAACTTTTTGCAAACAGTTCAGTTTTCAATTTCTGAACTCAGTAAATAACTACTTTGGAACACTAATACAACAAATACTTGCTTATTAAAGAGAAGTTACTTCACAACATAAAGTCAGAAAATGTTTACATTTGCAGTTAAAAAACCCCCAACAAAAAACACATAACCAAAGCCATATTTAAAGTGTATTTAATCTTATTTCTAACCCTGTCGGAGTAGCTTTGGGGAAAAATGTCAGCCAATTAAGTTTAACAACTGTAAGACATATTTAATACATTATGCTGATTTTTAATTAAATCCAATCCAAAAATAAATGTTTTTAATCCGAAATACAAATTAAAAAGTTGCGGTAACTCATATCAACCAAGTATCTTCAAAGAGCCATTATGAATGGCCATGCAGTGGGCAGAAAGGGTCTCCAGTAGCAGTCAGTGACGAAACAAATCAGAAGAGGCCCCTAACCGAAGACGGTTTCTGTACGACAGTCATGACATGCTAACAGATGGGGTCATAATACCCAACTGTACCCAACTGTAAATTACAGAAAAAAATAATAACTTGTTGCTACGGTTACACATTATAACAAATGTCCAAAAGCAAAACCAGAGGGAATAATTGTCCTTAACCAAAAAACATAACAGACAAAAAGAAGAAATCAAAACTAAAGTAACAGATAACGTGCCAACAACATGAGGGGACGCAATTTTTTTATTTATTTATTTTTCATGAATGAATGGTTTTTGACTCTATTGTACTTCCCTAATATAGGCAGTCTGTTCTGTTGACCCTGATAGAGCGTTGGCTCCCTGAACTACCTGCGAGGGACTTTTTCTCCTCCGGCCTCGGTGTGGTTTTCCTCGCCCTCGCCCTGCATGTCCGGCACCGTCGCCACCAGGTCTTTGAGGAAGTCAAACTGCTGCTCCAGCTCGATGCACTGCTTCCTGCCAAAAACGGATGCAACGGGCTTTAAAACAGAAAAAGCACTAGCCTTTAAAACCTATGGCGAACCCGTTCCAAACGCAGTAACTCACAGGTGCGACGTCGTCATGGTTTTGGCGTTCCTCGACTGGGTGACCTGGCAGGCCTTCGTCAGCAGCGACTCCAGGAAAAGCTCCAGAGCTCTCGCTGAGGCTTTGCTTCAGGAAAACAAGCCGCTGCAGGTCCCAATCCGTGGTTTTTCTCATTGGTTTTTGAATCGGGTTTTTGAATTCATTCATGGAAAACAAACATTTTTTTGTTTGTTTTTCATATTTTCAATTTAAGTCAGAATTTGAGATTAATATTTCACTGTTCGAGTTTTACATGAACCGGAAATCATTCACCAGATATTACTCTGATCACGTTAAAGCACATCATGTTTCCACTATTGTATATTTGAGCTAAAAAATAAAAACAAGCATAAAAAACCAAAACAACAAAAAACAAAGAAACCCATCAAAGTAACCCAGCAGTGATTTCCGGTTCATTCGGAAAAATATTTTAAAAGCCAAACGTGTTCTGAATGCATAACCTTGAACAAATGAGGTGAAAATAAAATGAATAAAAAGCTATTTTTTCCATTTTTTAAAAAACCGGGACTAAAATTGAAAAATATGCCCTTTTTCTTGTATCCAATTCAAAAAGCAACACAAACCAAAAAAGGGTGACTTTTTTTATTTCTTGACTGTAAATTGAAAAATACAGAACAGAAAAATGTTTTGCTTTTGGTCGTTTTGCTAAATATGAACGTAGCTGTCTGTATATGGGGATTATCATGCAGGAGGATGAAGATAGTAAAAAATCATGCAGACTCCATAATAATAAATTTTGTGCATATATACAATTTGGAAAAAGTAGAAATTGTAACATGGGTAAACAAACTACACTCCCATGTGCAAATATATATAATGTGGGCAATATATACAGTTGTGGGTACAGGACATATAGATGTGTTGTCTTTTTTCTTATGTTTAATTGTTATTATATGTTGTTTAGTTTTCTGACATTTTACTTGTTCAAAATAAATAAAGATCTCATTAAAAGAATGAATGATACACAAACTCAGCTGTATGTGCTTCGGCTAAAATGATTCTAGCTACTTTAACGGCTGCATCACTCAACAACACAGCAAAGAAACAGTTTTCTGACGGTGTGAAAGTTGTTTACATACTATCAAATGTCTCGCATGCAAACATCTGAAGCCAGAAGGATACAGATTATAACGGGAACTGCTGCAGCCACTTTGCCTATTTCTTCATCTGTCTGCATGATCTTCTTAATCCTCGCCTGGAAGGACAGATCTGGTGTTATTTACATGCAAACACTCATTTGAACACTTTGGGCGGATTATTTACTACGGATTTTAAGCAGAACGTGCAGGATGTACCATGACATCTCATGCACTCACATAAGACGTTCAAATAATAACATCTCTAAACATTCAGCCTGAGTTAGCTGTACATGCTAAAAACAACGACTCCTGGAAGCTAACTTGGGTTAAAAACATGAAACATAAGTTAGTTAGCTAATTCAGAGAAACCTACGACTTATCCGTAAAGAAGTTTGACTACTTTAGCAAATACTTTCCGCTAGCTCTTTGGGGTTTTTTTGGCTTTCTGGGCAATAAAAGCCCCTCAAGTTTAGCTACAACAAATAGCTTCTCATTTTCACTGCTAGCTAAAGTTAGCTAGTGCTGACGCCGGTAGAAATAACGCTTTCAACTCACCGGAGGGAATCTGGCGTTGTATTTCTTCTTTTTGCTGGGCATAATTAAATAAACGTTGTGGCTAAAGTAAAATAAAATACAAAAACGCTCGGAATTATAAGCCTACACCATATACAATCCTCCTTCCAGTCCCGGCGGCTAACTTGTTAGCACGTTGTCGTCAGTCGTGTCAGTTTGGTTCCGCAGGGTCTCAGCGCCGTCGGCCGCAAACAGAGTTTGTTCTTCATTTTTTTCTCTGGAAATAAATAAATAAATAAATAAATAAATAAATAAATAAATAAATAAATAAAAATCGCATTCTGCATTACAATATGGTAGCTATAAATAATAGAAATATAGTGAACGCGTTATACAGTTTGTTTTTGAAGTTGTTGTTTTTATGCGGAAACTGCTAATAAGTAAAAAATATTTCTCGGTAAAAAAGGAAAAAAAAGCAAAAAAAAGCTTTTTTTTAAAATTATTATTATTTTTGTAATAAAGCACTGAAAATAACCAAAATTTTAAAGGAATATTTAACGTTAATTGGCAAAAAAAAAATAATAATAAAAAAAATAT
>CAEFZX010019880.1:0-12805 GCA_903066825.1 Alfaro cultratus | reverse complement strand
TATAGATAGATAGATATATGTACATATATATATATATATATATATATATATATGTACATATATCTATCTATCTATATATATAGATATATATATGCTCACTTTTAATTTTTGTGTGGTTTCTCCTGTTGAGGAGATATTTCATAAAACAGACAATGACTGTAACGCAGCTAATTTGGGACTATAGCACTCTGGTTTTGGGAGAAGAGGTTATAATCAGGCCAGAGTTAACTAGTCGTGGACCGGTCCTTTTCTATTATTTTTAATAATTCTTTTGAAAAAAAAAAAAAAGATCAAATCCAGAGATAGTGGTGGTGCTTTTTAATGTCTTCTCAGTATGATCAGACAAACTTTATCAGATAAGAAATTTTGTCCTTTTATGCCATTCCAATTTATTAAAATTGGTGTGTAACTGCAGCACAGTTTTTCCTGTCAGTCTGAGCCAAATTAAGGAGGGAAGTAAGTAATTAAGTAAACTTTATTTATATAGCACCTTTCCCAGTCAAAGAGCTGCACAGTAAGAAATAGTAAAAACAGTAAAAGCAATTAAACAGTCAGATTTTAACTTTTGTTTCATCAAACACATACACTGCATACATAAAGAAAAGAAAGTCAACACCAAAAGCAAACAGATTACAAACGCTAATGTTCTGTTGGACTGCCTTTAAATTCGATTAAGACACTCATTCGCTGTGGAAATGGTTCAATAAGCTTCTGCAAAGTCACAAGATTTATTTCCATCTAGTGCTGCAGTCATTTTTCAGAGGGTGGGAGGGCAGAGGGCACAGTGCAGCCTGAGAGCAGCCCAGCATGAAAAGATAAATGTCTTGTTGGGAGGTGGAAACAGGAAAACCCTCATCTTCTCTGTTATCAAGCATAAATTAGAATGTTAGCTAACTTCATCTGAGAGCAGCACACCCTGCTGTGCAGCAATACTTTAGAGACAGTATATGTTAACCAAGTGTAACATACATCATTTTGTTGTTGCAATTAAAGCTGACAGATTATGAGAAATTAGATAACTCTAGGTCATATTTTTTCTCCTTCATTGTAGATTAGATGAACATGATCTAGACAGGCAGAACCTTTGAGAACAGGAAGCTGAAGCTGAGAGGAATTCCCTCAGAGCAGAGATAGTGTCCTCTGCGTCATGTCAGGTGAGTCAAAGAGGGGATGTTGGAATACTGGCAGTGAACATCACCAATGTTTATGGCATTGGTGATGTGCACAGACAAGATATCACCAATCTTCTCCACAGACCAGAGTTGGTTCTGTGTGCTGCTGATGGAGCATCAGTGTTGAGGTGTGGTCAGCAAGAAGTCGTGTGCCTGGAGCTGGATTCAGCGTGCCAATAGAAAAAACCCGAGGCACAGTTTGCTGTTTTCATGTGGGTTAGGCAGCTCACAGAAACCATCACTAGGTGGAGCAGTAATGGCCATCAGGGTCCAACTCAGAACCTACAACAGTAAATAAACTGTGGGTTTAATACAACTAAAATACAGTGGGTGTTTGAAAATGATATTGACGTTAGCTTAGTTTAAAAATAATTTATATCATCAGTGTTTTTAAGTACAGGCTACATAGCAAGGCAGTTGGTAGGCACTGTTTCCTTGCAGCAAGAAGGTCCTTTTTTCACATCCTGGCCTGGACCTGACTGTTAGGGGAATTGGTTTCTCCAAATTGTCCGTAAGTGTCAGTGTGTGTGAATGGGAGGCAGTGCCAGGTGCAGAGATGCTGTACTAAAAATAAAACTTTTGACAACAGCGGACGCTGCAGAGCTGCGTGCGCGCCGAGCAAAGTCAGGTGATCTGTGCAGGCTGCCAGTTGTAAATGATTTTATTAGCCTAACTGTAAATAACTGAAACAGTTAGAATAACATGATTGGAGTGCTGTGATGGTGCAGAGGTAAAGCACAACCATGTACGGAGGCCTAAGTCGTCAATGTGGCTGTCACGGGTTCGACTCCCGGCCTGGTGACGTTTGCCACATGTCTTTCTCCTTTCCATAACCTACTTTCCAGTCTGACCACTCTCAACTAAATTCCGCTAGAGCCAAAAAAAAAACAAAAAAGAAAAGAAAAAAACTATATGACTGCTTTCTTTGTGCAGTGTGGGTGCTGAGACAGCGTGACGTCGACTGATAACGTCTAACGTCACTAATTAGCTAATTAGGTTAGCTAATTATGCTAACCTAATTAGCATAATGTAGCTACACATTATGCTAATTAGGTTGTAGCAGTACTTTAGTTGAAGTATAACATTTAACTTCACAACAGTCCAGGTCTGGAATTGTTATCATAATTTAGAACTTATTGTATGAAACATTTGAAGATTGTCCACTGAAGGAGACAAACATGAAAGTTACAAAGACTTGTTTTAATAAATATACCCTGCGATTTTGCAGTTCCCCTACTTAGAAATCATGGAGCGGTCTGAAATTTTCATCTTAGGTGCATGTCCACTGTGAGAGACATAATCGTAAAAAAATAACAATCCGGAGATCACAATGTATGATTTTTTTTAATTAGAAAGGCTGAGCTACTGGACGGAATTTAGGTTAGAAACAACTATAGACACCGACTATAGTTAGATGTTACTGGGTTCTAACTAACAGAGAAGCATATCACTCCACTGGCCTGAGGCCTGCTGAATCATTTAGAGAGAGTGTAATTCACCTGCAGCCTGTAAGCATCAGAGTAAAGCAGGCTGGGAGAGGACGACCAGATTTGACAAAACCTACTGCTAACTTTGCAGGCCTGCAGCAAGATAAGGAAGGAAACAAATGTGTGGATAGAAACACCATGTTAGCACGCATTCTGCCTATTATTATTTCTATCCGATCATCATCCAGCCTCCAACACAGACTGGAGGCAGACATGGCTGCCGAGAATCAGGACCCTGACAGGATGACGTCCGCTAGCTTAGGAAGGGAAATGTGGGCGCTTAGGGAGGAAACTGTTACATTTTTATCTGAGAAGAAACAGGACAAAGCTGCCACATTTCTGTCTCAACTGCTGGATACGTTATTAATACATTGTTTAATACATATTTCATTGTTGGAAGCCAACCCGTCAGCTGTTGTCTTCAGTAACAGCCAAAGCCAACAGCCATGATACTAAACCTTCTTTTAATAACAAAAAAGGGTAGTTGAGAGCAAAGCACCAGACTTTAGGCTTTTATCATCCAGTTTTTGGTAGAAAACAGGGAAAAGAGGAAAATGAAATATCCTGCAAATGGAAATTATTGAGCTTCTTTTAATTTATCATTCGATTAATTGATTTATTGCTTATTGCGACAGGCCTACATGTTCAACAAAACATTCCTAAGGAAAAACAAAATTTTAAAAAGTTTGTTTGCACAGGGAGAACATGCAAACTCCGTGCAGCAAGACCTCGGGCTGGGAATCGAACCCAGAACCTTCTTGCTACAAGGCAACAGTGCTACCAACTAGCACTGTTATTCTTTATTGTTTTACTCATCTTGTAGGTGCAGTGTTGACTGGACCAAAATGTAGCATGGGACTCAGGATGGTAATGGAATGAATATTTAATGAAGAAACTTCTGGAGCACACAAGGGAGGTGTAGGAAAATTAACAGAGGAAACAGTGAGGAATATTGCAATCTGAAGAAACCACAAGAGCTAATCACAGGTGAGTAGATGCAGTTGGGGGAGGGAGGTAGAGGTACATGGGATACTGCAGGAAGACCAATTTCTATATCTATTTTCATTTCTATGTATTGCCTGTGTTGTTTGTCTGTCTGTCTCTTTAGCTCATCTTTTATCTATATGCCCCTCTCTCTCTCACCATCATGTATGTACGTATTTCATTACCAACTCAGTCTTCATGTACAGCCAAGCCGATTGGCCCCCTCACACAGTCCAATGGGTCTGCTATAAAACTAGCTAGACAGCGAGTAAAGTAGAGGAGAGACCACTGAGGGACAGAAAAGGCTCACGATGTGATCTGGCACTATTCAGACAAGCTAATGGAATGGAAACACTTACCTTTTGGTTCCCACTCTGTGGTTTGGAGCGATGTCGATGGTGTCGGTGGCGGAGTCATGTCGAACAGCCAGACCCAGGTCAGCGATGCAGCAGGTCCCGTTCTTCTTCACCAGGATGTTCTTGGACTTTAGGTCTCTGTGAGCGATAGCTGGCTTTCCTGCATTCACAGTTAGAATGTCAACAAACAGTTGCCAACAAGTTGCGGTCAACACAAGAATCAATCTAGGTTTTAAATATGATACTGGGATAGTCAAAGATTATTTTAACAGAGCGTTCTGAAACTGGAGGATTTAAATCAGTGAGATAAACTTGAATTTCTACAGCAATTTTAGAAATTAAATCAACTAAAAAGAAAATATGTTCGTATTAATTGATGTTTGTACTCTATTGTGAAGCTGGGTGTAGCGGCTCACCTTGTGTCCCTACGATCTCCATGTGAAGGTGGGCCAGGCCGCTTGCGGTGGACAGCGACAGCTTGATCATGCCCTCCACAGTGACAGTGTAGCGGTTCAGGTAGTCAAACAGGGAGCCGTGTTCATGGTAGTCTGACACCAGCCACAGCTGAGTCCAGGTTCCGTTATCTGCCCACACACACAACCATCATCCACAGGATGGACTAGACTAGAACACCCTCCCACCCCCCTTCACTGTGAGAGGTGCTGTTCTGATTGGACAAATCAATATGAGATGATAATCCCACACTAATGTATAGAGAAGGTGGGTCTCCATTGTTTATTGTGTAAGTTCTTAAACTTTAATCATTTTCATCTTCACTCAATGTCTTGCTAAACATTCCTTTGACTGAGTTGCTGGTATAGTTTTCTCACAGAGGCTGCTGAGGCCTCGGCTCACCTTTGTTATCGGCAGCGATAAAGCCCAGGATGTTCTCGTGGCGCAACATGACGGTCTGGTAGATCTCAGCCTCACGGAACCAGGAGCGCTCTTCTCTGGAGGAGAAGATCTTCACCGCCACCTCCTCACCACGCCACTTACCCCTCCACACCTCGCCAAAGCGTCCCTTCCCGATGCTCTCCTGCAGGATGATGGTTCTGGCGATGGTCCTTTGGACCAGCAGAGGCAGGCCTGCAAAGAAAACCCACAAAACACAGGAGAGCTGAAAGGCTCTGTTCCTGCTGGATTCAACATCTTCTTTTCTGAGCTGCCAGATACAGAAAAGAAAGGAAAAACTTCCAAGTGTTTGTCTTCTTACATTGAGACTGATCCTTTCTGCTGTTGCTGTGTGCACGCTGTGGATGAACAACAGCAATGCCAAATGTGCAGAAATCTATAAATGAGTGAAAACTTCCAAGTACTTCACCTCTTGAAGTTAAACATGACATTCTTCTTCCACATGAACATAAACCACTGAAAGTAAAACCTTGTTTTTATTGTGATTATTTCCTTTAATTAACCAGGTAAAACCCCAGTGAGATCCAGATCTCATTCTCAAGAGGGGCCTGGGCAGAAACCTGCAACACACAACGACCTGGACACACAAAAGTAAAACTAATTAAAACATACGCACAAGTTTAAAACAAATTAAAAACAGTTTAAAAGAAATGGCATTGAATCATGTTGCATGTTTTTAAAACTGCTAGAAAAAGAAATAAGATCCAAAATTTTTAGTTCATTCCATGCTGTAGGAGTCATTTACACTAAATGCTTACTTCCCTTTTTCTGTGCCAACACGTGGAACATGCAAAAGAAAAATTTTATTGGAGCGTAAAGAATGGAAAGTAACAGATCATTGTAGGAGAGAATTTAAGTAGGTTGGAGCCAGTAGTAGAGTTTTATAAATCAGTATCTCCAAGTGATTGTATCTCCGTATGCTTAAAGGAGGCCATTCAGGTTTTGCATGCAACTCAGTGATATGTCAGTAATGAGAGATGTTCCAGCTGCTCTCAGACCAGCTCTTTAGCATCTGAGTTCTTTAATCTGCCATCTGTAAGGACTGGGCAGCCTAAAAATGAGCATTCTCTTCGTGTGATCTTACGTTCTTGTATTTTATTTCTTCGCTGACTAAATAAATATATATTTTTAATAAGCGTTGCCCTACGACAGACTGGCAACCTGTCCGGGGTGAACCCCGCTTCTCGTCCGGAATGTTAGCTGGAGATCGGCACCAGCACCTCCCGACCCCACTAGGGACAAGGGTGTAAGAAAATGGATGAATGGATATTTTTAATAAAATAAAATAATATATACTGCTGTACACAGAGCATTACAAAAACAAAGAACGTCTCTCAGTGGGGCTCCAGTTCTATCGTACATAGTATAGAGCCGTTCAGAAGAATCGGATCGTTTGTGAAAGTCACATTACTATATTGCAGACTTTGGTCACAATGTTGTCACACGCAGAGGTGTTGACGTCAGTCAACACCTCTGCACAGGAAGCGCAGTAAGTGACAGCATTGTTTCAATCACAAATGCAACATATCTGTCCCGGTACAACTAGCTTTGCTAACATCATTTCACATAGCTTACCTTTCTTTGAGCTTCTTTTCAAAGTGACACTAAAAGTTGGACTTAGCCCTAACCGTCTCTGAAAGTGAAATGCTGCTGAATTCAAATGTCATACTTTCTTATGATTTATATAGGGAAATGTATTACCAATGATTAGATAGACATCTTTTCCCATTCCGAGACAAACTGCGCATGTCTTGGAGCGCTGCGTGCGAGTTAAAGGGGGAGGTGATGGGTGGCAGTGGTAACAAAAACACGTAATTAGTAAGTCGTGTTATTGCTTGGATTTGAATCCGTATGTTTTGCATCCACTGAAAACAAGGACGTTGACAAATAAACCAGACAATATGATGACACTTAGGGGATACAGTTGTGGTCTTAGATCGAGACAAGACTGAGACCAAATGCGGCCTAGTCCGAGTCGAGACCATCAAAAAGTGGTCTCAAGACCAGTCTCGATTACTACAACACTACAGCATGGAGGACATCTAGCCTGAACGACTGCATGAAAAATGTCAAAATACCAGTGAAACATGCAAACAACTGATCAGCAGCTATAAATGAGGCGAAAAATAGTTTGACATCAGTGAAATCTTTTCCATAATGTGTGGGTGATTGCACTGATTGGCTTAGAGTGCTATATGGGTTAATGTATTCTTGTTGAACCTCAGGGAGACTTTCTGTGTTCAGAGGGTTTTTTATTTCAGAAGGACTTGTTGCATAACTGCAACCTCAGGCTTTTTTCAGCCACATAATTAAGAAACTAGGTCAAGTTTGTGACTAACTTGATGGCACTTTGGAGCCCTGTTCTAGACAGATTCCTCATTAAGTCAGCAGCTAATAATCACACAATGAACAGCTGGTCATCAACAAGGCCCAGCGTAGCTGTAGGAGCCATTTATACTTTCCTGTGTTTATTGCCACCAGGGGGCGTATTTCATTTTGAGTTCTGAGTGTCTGAAGGGGGATGGGATTATTTAAGGTCAACCATGATTCTGTTCAGGTGTTGTTAATGGGAAGAGACAACAGTTTCTACTGTGCTTGGTTTGGATTAATGTCGAATTTATGTGGATTTAAATGGAAATAGTAAAACAATGAACATTGTTCGGATAATAAATGACTTTATTATAAGTCAAACTAAAGACCGGCATTATGAATCTTAATTGAGCGCAAGTAAAACCAACCCCTTTCAGGAACAGCCACCAGTAGCCTAAAATATAGGATTTTAGCCACTACAGTAGCTGCAACATAAAGCCGGTGGTTCTTTCCCATTCTGAGGCTTCAAGACAGGCAGGAAGAGGACAGAATTCCAAACAGTGAGGACATCAGCAGTTATCCTAAACTGCACGCCTTGCAGATGGGTATTTGTTGTGAACTGGTGCCATATTAATAAATGAAAACAAATGAAAAGGAAAAAGCTTTCTGCACCTCAAATTGAAAAATATTGCGATCAATATTCCTACATGGCAATAGAAACATCTGTACCTAGTTTTACATCTGCATTCAAAGCAGCCAGAGGGGCAGAGCTATTTGGCCACACCCATTTTTGAAAATTGCACTTCTTTATCAAGGATGTGCAATTTTATTAGTTTGACCAATAAGAGGTCAAACTAATAAACACAGTGATACAAGGATTTTTCATAGTCGTTTGTGCTTAGTGCAAGGTCTTTGAGTATTTTAGCGAATAGTTAAAAACTAAAATTTAAGTGCAGGTTAAGTGAGCAGTACCTGATCCAGAGCCGGATGTGGTCATGTCATAGATGAGGTCTTTGAGTGTTGTTCCAACAGTGATGAAGGGGTGATCCATGGAGGGGTCCTCCTCATTGGGCACACGGTGATGGAGGGCCCCCGCTCCTCCAGCACCCAGACCTCTTTGGTTGTGGCAGATGTAGAATGCCAGAATGAGCAGCAGACACAGCACACACACTGGGCATGCAATCACCGCAGCGAGGGCCACGGGGCCCAAAGACTGGGGCTTTTCTTCTTCTGCTACAACACACAAAGAAGAAAGCAGAGGAATATGTCATGTGTTGGGCCCAGCCATGGTGGAACAAGAAAAACTGAAGAGCAACAGACAGGTAAAAACTCATAGCATTTAAGCTGTTTTTATGCACAGCTCCCAGAAGGACGAGTCACAGCAGGACTTCCTGTGACGTCACAGAAGAGCAAAACTCTGCTCTAGTTTTTTGTCGTCATTAGAATCCCTGTCAGCAGTTGGATTTTTTTTTTTGGAAGTACTTCTACACAGCTGAACATATTCAGATCCAAGTGAGATCTCTGAATCCAGTTATTAACATCACACATTACAGATGTTTGTGTGCTGCTTTTTCAGCAATAGCAACATTCAGTATGCATCATCTGCATACATGTACATCTGACCATCATTCTGGTAAGTCATTAATGAACAATAAGCTGAAAAGCAATGGCCCCAACACAAACCCCTGTGGCACCCCATAGCTGTTCTGTATCCTAATACACTTAGTTAAACATGAAATTAATACAGTTTAATCCACCTAAAGAATAGCTAAAATAAGACAATTTATCAAGCAATACATGATGTTGAAAGCTTTCTGGAAATCAATAAAGATAGCACCAACACCAACTGTATCCAAATTTCCTTCTTTGTGTCACATTCTTTAAGTGTTGTTGACATCTGTGGTGAGAGAGCTATCTTAAGACCAATACACTCAATGGTAAGTGAACATGGCTGTTCTATTAAATGACACTTTCTATTCCCCCACACAAATACACACACACCCCTCTGTTCTAAAGATATCATGGTCTGGTACATTTACAGGTGGGGTATTATTATTGACCAGATATCAGACAAACAGAGAACTTCAGACATGGACTTCCATAAAATAAATGATGGATCTGATCACACTTTGGTGAAATGCAAGCTAGGGATTCGGTGAACCAGTGTCAGGATTTCTTTGCAGGACTCTCTGGGACTCACCAACTTGAATTCTGTTAATTTCATTTCTGTGATTGTGTGTCCTTGACCCAGCTCTGTTTGAAGAGTCTCAGGTGAAAAATGTTCCATCTTTAAAGAGGTCATAGTCTGAGCTCTTTATGTCATCAAAACTGGTTTCACTACAACAAGCCTAAATCCAAGGAAACCAGACATTCAGTCATTCTAACTCAGTCCTTTATTCAAACACATCTGTTTATTCCCAGATGAGTTTGGTCACATCGGCTGGATTATTTTTGTTGAAAAGTCTAGAAGCTGTACGTTAGCAGCTGTTGTGTGAGGTGTTGGTGTGGATACCTACGAAAGACTGTGAAATCCGGCTCCTTGTTGCAGTAGTCAGACGAGCAGCACAAGGGGAAGATGCCCGTGTCCGTTCTGGAGTTCGGGGCACAGACGAAGGGTCTGTCTCGAGGGATCAGTTCGCTGTCATGTATGCACTGACGCTGTTCTGAGATCTGCTGGCTCCCCGACTTCTTAATGACCACAAAGCAGACGCCATCTGTGGTGCAGCTGGAGTTGGTACTGCAGCGGTCACAGTAACACTGGAGGGCTGCAGAGGGATCCAAGAGCAAGGTTACACCTAAAGTCTGTGCAGCATGGCACAGGAAACACATTCTACACAGCTCTTCTTTTTTTCAGCCACACAAACTAAAGGAAACCTGGGGAGAGGGAACGTATCCATCCAGTCAGGCCTGGGAACACCTCAGGGAGCAGGGCAGCTAGAATACGGAAAAAAATCATAACTGATTTATTTATCTAATAGTGATTAAATACAGTTGAAGGGAAGGAGGAAACTGTAAAACATTTTTAATACTCTGTTCATTTTTCTTCCAGACCTGGAAAATACTTCTAATCAGTTCCCTTCATTTTCCAGCTTAACAAGTCGGATCTTGTCACACTTGTCACATTCAGGCTACTGATTTTACCGACTTATCCTCCACATCCACACACGCACACACACACACACCTGCACGAACACGCACACACACACCAAGCTGCTATCCAACCAGAGCCAGCACATTAACAACTTCGTCCTCATTATCGTCCATCATGGTTGTTGTTTTTCTTTACACTTTCAGTGATGTTTGTCTAGTGTTAACGACGTTCAGGGCGGATAAATGGCCGTACAGACACTGGTCAAATTTGGAAAGGTCAGATACATATCAGACTTAAAACCACATATCAAAGTGGCCTGGGTTGCATTTCTAAAAATCCAAGCTGTCGTAAAAAGATCAGACACAGGTCACATTATGGTAAAAATGAGATTTGGGTCACTGAAAACTGTAGAGTGAATCAAGCCTACTACTAGTTCATTGTCAAACAGGAACAAACTAAATGTCATTTTATTTGAATTAAAGGTTGAGCTGAAGGTATAATGTGATTTTACTACTAATTTCTTCTCTTTAGTCACATTTTTCTATTTACATGTTTGAAAAAGGAAAATATAAATTTCAATTAGGAAAACTGGTCATTTCTCACCAGCTCAGACCCTCAAATCCAACATGGCTGATAGCTTCAGTTATAACACAGTTCATGTGTTCTTCTGTTAGAATATGAAGTCCCTCCCCATGATCAATGTCCTGGAACTATTCATATTCCTAGTTTGCTTTACAGCACAGCTTGGCTACTAATCATCCAGTTGCTCATATCTGCCTGGTAAATAGTCAACAGTGAAATTTTTTTGAGAACCACTGAACGCAGCACACGTCCCAGCAGCGGTCCTCATACCACAGTTTGAGGAGCATAGCAGTTTTCTCTGACCCCCACCAGCAGGCAAGGCAGGTGAACCCTAAAAGTGTTCTTAATGCCCAAGGACACAATGACAGAGAACCAGCAACCCACTGGCTCCAGGATGAATCCCTGCCATCAGGAAAGCTCTGATTCATGCCTTTTACTGCTTGCCTGACTTACATCTAATCAATCACTGATCCAGACAGTGTCAGAATATTTCAGTGAGTCTCAGAAATCCTGAAGTCAGAAACTCTTCAGACCATCCAGTGATGCATCGGCTGACTTGGAGATGGCGATAAAATGCATTCTGGTCTATGTCTCCAGACAGACACCTGGACCAGCCCAGACATGCTGCCAGTATGAAACACAGCGTAGTAGAGCTCACACACTGGAGTGTGAGTTTCCATTTGCTACACTCACCGCCCACTGGCTAGTCAGTTAAACCAAGTCTGTTTTGATGAAAAACTGAAAGCTTTTCTTAAGGTAGTGCATTAGAGCATCATGTCAAACATGGTCTGTCGGTGCCATTTCTGACATTTGCTACAGAACTGTTGGTTTCTGTCGACAGGATGTATGCAGTGGTTCCAGTATATTAGCCCACCTTTCTGTCAGGTAGCTCAGATTAAGGGACTTTCAATTTTATCACTATATTCTGTAGGACTACTCTGATAACTACTAAATTTATGTTGATGGGTTTTTTTTTATACTACCACTTCCTTTTTAGTGAACTGTAGGCACAGCATTCACAAAGATAAATGCTGGTCTTGGAAAAACATTCCCATTTAAAACGGGTTCCTTTAGGACACTGCACATTTAAAGAAGTGTGATTTACATCACTAATCTGCACACAGAGACTTTATTTCATCCTATTTGCAAATATACTTATTTTTATTGATGGTCTTGTAAAAGAAAAAAAATAAAAACATTTAAATTTGGGGAGAAAATAATAAAATTAGCATTTTGGTCAGTTTTTTAAACATTAACTGAAATTTATTGTTACAATGACAAATCAAAATTCTTATCATGACAAGAAAATTTTCAGTATAAAAAATAAAACGATATGATAAATTGTGAGTCTGAGCTACGGTGACCCTAGCTCAGACTCACCTAGTGCTGTTGTCGGTAGAGATGCACAAAATATTGGCACATATGTCAGTGTTGACATATCGGTATTGGTCCAATAAATAAAAGTGGACAGACATTAACAACTGATATTTATTTCCAACTTGTTGCGGTTTGTTTGGATTGGTGGAGGTTGGTCATGTGACAGTTATTGTGTCAGAGCAGCGGTGTGAGGATAGAGGTTTGTCCCTGCTAGCTCAGCCAGCTGTGCTGCTCAAATGGCTTATATACCACTTGAGCAGCATATCTCAAATGGATTAGCATTTTAGCCTTCTGCTAATAAAATAAATACAATAAATACAATATTCTCGGGATCTTGTTCACGAATGAGGGAAGAAGGGAGCAGGAGATCGACAGGCGGATTGGCGCAGCGTCTGCCGTGAAGCGGGCGCTGTACCGGTCTATGATGGTGAAGAGAGAACTGAGTCAAAAAGCGAATCTCTCGATTTACCGGTCGATCTACGTTCCCACCCTCATCTATGGTCATGAGCTTTGGGTCATGACCGAAAGAACGAG
>CAEFZX010019877.1:0-70147 GCA_903066825.1 Alfaro cultratus | reverse complement strand
AAAAAAGGAGTCAAGTAAACAACACACTGAATAATAATATGAAAACATAACCTTTCAAATAAACTCATAAGTAAATGAACTTAGATAATTTTCCTAACATTTTCAAGATAATTTAAATGCATCATGAAATTTATTATGGGAATTTAGATAAAAGAATGGCTCTTACAACACAACAGCTTTATTTAATTTTAGAAACAATAACTGGTTAATAAGTCTGGCTTCTTTCTTACTTAACATTTGACCTTCTTCTGTACAGAACTGTTAAAGTACATTTAATTGGCTGTTATGTACAGTTAAGTATTCTTGTCCTGTTTGATATTTTGCTATTAACTAAAATAATAATAATACTAATAATACTAATAATAATAATAATAATAATAATAATAATAATAAGAAATAGGATAATTTAGTGTTACAACCTCATAAGTGTTCAAGTTTCAACCATCATGTTATTGATTTGAGCAGAAGCTCAACAAGTTGTAGGAAGTCCTGTGTTGTGCAACAAATAGGTTTGGTTTGACTATGAATAGCTATTAATAATTAATAAATGCCAAAGACAATTATTAACAAAGTTAATAACTGAGATCAAAATCACCAAGTCGGGACGCCGCCTTATTATCAGGAATTAATAATCAAACAGCTTCAGTTCTTGTTTCATTGCCAGCCTGCTGGTTTGGTGTGAAGGAACTACAGACAGCAATAAACACAAACAACTCCTCTCTCAAACGTTACTTGTAAGTTAGTTTTGTCTTATTTGAATTGAGATAAGAATCTTTGCTGTAGAAACTAGACCAAAATTACTTGGTTAGAATTGGTGCTTTTGCAGTGTTAAGAAATAAGAAAGAAGGAAATGACGTAAACAATCAACAATAACTACAACAATGCTCATAAATTCATACATTAGAGAATAATGTAGCTAACCATTTTTAAATTCTTTTAATTTAAAAAGTTTTAAATGGATTTCCAATTGTGCAAAAATTATTACTGAGCGTATCGTGATAAAAAAAAGGCAGAGTCATTCTGCCCTTTGACCTGGAGGCTTTCAGCATCCAGACAGTGGATGTGAACACACATCCTTTTATTAACCACGTCCAGGCAGCCGGTCCGTGTCCCAATTGAATTGATTTAATTTAAACAAAGGTGGTAAAACTCAGACTGTGATCTGATCAACATGTTGTTTAGATGTGTCTCTCCAAAGCTAAGAACAGTGAAGCAAGAAGGTGTCTGTTAGTTTGGTTAGTTACCACTAGTTAGTCAAGTCTGGTTAGAATGGCTGAAACCCAGTGAAATGTTTTTCAGTTCACTGATTTATTTTTACAAAAAGTAACCCAGTTAATTTTACAAAAAAGTCTTTGTCAGGGCTTCAAGTTATAAATGTGGTATTAGTTCCTTCATTATCAGCTAGAAAGTACTAATTATAATCATTTTAATTTATTATCGAATAAATATAGTATCTGGAAACAACCTGGTAGCAGCTAATGAATAAGTCCAGGTAGACAATAAAGCCATGTGTCTGTAGTTAAATGCCACTACAGAATTTCCTGTGACATTATTTGTAACATTCACACATTGAGCCGTTTCATTTCTGATTAGGAAGTCGTTTCGATTTTTAATGTTTCCTGTTTGTCACTTATTTTCTGGTAACTGATTCACAGACGACCAAACCTCTTCACATTTAACCAGCTGAGACAAAACAAAGTTCACCTAAAATACGAATCAAAAGCGCAAAACACAAGTCTCACAAAGTATATATATTTTTTGTATAATTTCTTGTGCAAATATTCTAATACACTTGAAATAAGACTAAACTAACTTACAAGTAACTTTTCAGTAACATATAAGTCAATTATTCCTTAATGATGGTAAAACGTATTAGTTCTATTGACACATTGGGAAAAATGTAAATAATAAAATCAATGAAATAATCTGCCAATGGAATAAGTATTTTTGATCAGTATTAAGGAATTATTTAATTAAAGCAATCTGCTATATCTTGTTGAAAAGTTACTGTTAAGTTAGTTTTGTCTTATTTCAACTATACTAAGATATCTGCACTAGAAACTAGACCACAATACTTGGTAAGATTTAGTGTTTTTGCAGTGACTGATTGATATTTATCAGCTGTAAAACTTGGAAATTCACTGATTTGTAATGAACTCTTCTCACTCTAAACTTTAAAAATTCCTGTTGGCCAAAGAACCAATTTCTTTGTAAATTCTCATAAATGACTGAATATGTTTGGACTAAAAGCAGTTCCGGTTTATTCCCCACAGGTTCTCTGACAGTTTCAGTTTGCAAGTGAACATCTGAACTAAAATAATGTCTGAATAACAGAATGAATTTGAAAATGCATCAAAAATACCAGTAACATAAAAAGGTTTCTCAGGTTCTTGAACATTTTTGATGCGTTTCATGGTGTAGATTGACACCAGAGTGGAAATAAAAACAAACAAATCTGCCTACATCTGGACAAGTCAACCTCCCAGCGTCCAGAGCTGCCAGATCGATCAAAAATACATCCTGAAAATCTGTAACTAATCTGTCCTCACCGCAACTCAACTAAAATCCCTGCAAAGCAGCAAGCAGCCCATCCACCTCCAGCTGTAGGTCATACTGCCACCTGCTGGACTCAATAAACCGCCTAATGTAAACAGAAAGGAAACAATGCACAAAAGCCTTTGTTTGGTCTGTTCACAGCACAGAGCTACAGACTGGGGGGGCATCTCCTCACTGGGAGGACTGGGGGGAGTGTGTGCATGTGTGTGTGTGTGTGTGCATGTGTGTGTGTGTGTGTGTTGGAGAGCAGAGCAAATGATCTAAGAGACAATTTTAGTCATCACTATGTTAACCCTCTCAGGCTCAAATTAAGTTCTACTTGCAGGAAAAATCTGATATTTGGAGAAAATGATCATATGATCATACAATTCAGACTTTTTTTCAAAATAGTCAAAAATGATCAAACAAATCATCAAGCAAATCTGCAACATCTGCCTGGAGAGGGTTAAAAACTAAAAGTCTGTTTAGAATAACATCAAAAACCTTCAGATGTAACTAAGAGCGAAGGACTCAATGATGAGTTTAAGGTCCGCCTCGTAAATTCCTAAATCAGAACAGGTATCAGTCTTTGACTCACTTCCTGCACTTGAAAGACTAAATACAAAAATTAAAAACGATGGAAAGTCATTTTCTCGCATGAAACACATTCTGTTTTCTGGCTAATAATAATAATAATCATAAAAATAATAATGCACAACAGAACAAATATCAGGCTCAAATCTGTCTATTTGTAGTGTACCTAAAAATACCCAGATCTTTTTTTAGATCTTACTGTAACATAATTATCTGTATGTCGTGTTTCATGTAATGAGAAAATGGAGGATCTAATGACATGTTGTGAACATGCCGGTGGTGGCAGCTTCATGCTGTGGGGAACCTTTTCCTCAGCATCTACAGAAGATGGATCAGAGTGGATGGAAAAACGAAAGAAAACTTTTCAGATGCTGCAAAAGATTCAATAAATAGATCCATCGTCCAGCAGATCCCCCTGAAATGAACTTCATGTGTTAAAATGGCCTAGTCAAAGTCCAGAGCTAAGTCAAATCATCAGTCTGTGATGAGGGTTGAACATTTTGTGCCTAACAGTCTCAATCCAAACTGAAAGAGGGAAGAATAAATCCAGTCTGTAGACGTTTAAACCTGGTGGAGATCCATCAGGGCTGGATGCAAACATCTCTAGAAAAATTTAAAAAAGCATTTATGATTCCTTCCACTTCACAACAAGGCTGCAGTTTGTATCCATCACCATCAGTAACAACCCAGAGGTCAAATCATAAAGATCCAAAAAGGAATGTGAATACTTTTCTAAGGGACATGAAGGGTGACATCCTGCATCAGCATCTTTCACCGCAAAAACACTAAACCTTAACAAGTCATTTTGGTCAAGTTTCTAGTGCAAATATCTTATTACACTTGAAATGAGACAAAACTAAATTACATGTAACTTTCCAGCAGTAATTCCTTAATATCGCTGAAAAAGTATCAGCTCCATTATTTCACTTATAACAAAACATTTTTCCAGTGTTACAAGTGAAATAATCTGCCAGTGAAATTAGCACTTTTCATCCATACTAAGGAATTATTGACTTAAAACAAGCTCCTATTTCTTAGTTTTGTGTTTTTTCAAGTGTACTAAGATATTGGCAGTACAAACAAGACCAAAATGACTTGGTAAGATTTTGTGTTTTTGCAGTGTTCAAGTCCTGGTATGCTGTTTAAAGTGACAACAAGGTATTTTCTGTAAAGGTTGGACCACAGCAGCATGAGAAATACCAAGAACTCAAAGGAAAATGACAGAATTTGCAGCAGTGGTCACTGCAGGCCTGGGCTTCCCTTAACGCAGTACAGATATAAAATGCAGCGACTTTAATGATGTCTTCAGAAGGTCCACAGAAAAACACCTGTGTGTCTTCTCCTGACCTTGTGACTTGGTAACATTGCTGGCATTCAGGCAGGACATCTAATCTGTTAGATTCCTCCCCCCAAAAATATCAACAAAATATGCAGCTTGATTCTGTATCTGCTGGATCAAATACCAGAAGAAGCGTAATAGAAGCAGGATGTGCGTAGAGATGAGGAAGATGCTGGGGATGTGTGTGTGTGTGTTTGTGTGTGTGTGAGTGAGTTCCAGGGAGATGAGAAGATGTCTATGCAGCCTGGTTCTGATGGCTATCATGAGCAGCTGGAGCAGGACTGGACCTGCTGCTGATACCGTCGGATTCTTTGGAGGATGATTTGAAAATATGAAGGAGAATCAGAACGTTACATCAAGTTTGAATTTGAGCCTCTGGCTCCCCCTAACATGCTATAGTAGCTAGCTGCTCTTTATTGCAGCTACGATGTTGTTAGCAGTGGGATTTATTTGCAGAGCCTCCCCTTTTTCTCAGCAAGCCTCACGCTGTGAATTAGAGCCACCGCTGTAGTCGCATTTAAACCCTCTGCTCCCTCGCTCTGCTCTGCTCGGCTCTTTGAACTTGTTTTCTCTTTTATTAAACTTTGCCGCCCGCATTTTTGGCCTCTTTGGCCTCCCACACTTTTTAATCACACCAGAGCTAATGTCTTTAATTTATTGTTCATTTGGACATTTTCCCCAGGCTCCAAGCGCCTCTAAGATCATGAGTTTGTTTACTTTTTTTGTGGTGTTTTTCAGCTTCGCTGTTGTGGAAGAATGCATCTCAGTGCGTGTGTGTGTGTGTGTGTGTGCGTGTGTGGAGGGACCAAAGAGGAGAATAGAAAGGAAGAGGAGTGAGAACTTGGAAAAATCTTTCTGCAAACAAAGATAGCTGAGGGCCGTGTGACTAACATGTTAGCTTTACCGTAAAACATTCGTAGCTCGTTACTTGTATGATAAAAAAAAAAAAAAACTAACTCATTTTGTATAAACAGGTTCTCATTTGCTGTTAGAAACTACAAATTTCATATGAAGTGAAACTAATTTTATCTGTTACCGCTTTATGTAAATTCAACAGAAGCACCTCGGCTGTGAACACATGGTTTCACTTTAAGGTAAAAATCGTTTACATGATTTTTTGAAAAGACATTTATTGGATAAAAGGGCAGAAATAAAACTCCTAATGTTGTCACACTCTATCAGTGGTTACTGTCAGATTTTAGCATCAGAAAGCGGTAATGGAAACAACAAAGTGCTTATTTGAATTTTGTTCCATGATATAAAATAGTAAACTGTAAAACAAGCTGTTTTTCTTTATTGTGGTAGAAATTACGATCTTGGTTTTCATACAAAATGTATTTTAGAACAAGAATAATGGAAGCAAATTAATTTTTTTTTCTTTTTGGTGGTTTTTCAGTTCTGGTTTCTAATCGAATGTAGTTGGAGAAACATGCAAAGACTGAGGTGTAAAGGCAACACTGAGTCCTCCAGGTTTAATTCCACCTTCTGCTTCATCTCAGAAATAAGTACGTAAATAAGAGTTGCTTGAGTCAGTTTTAGAAACAGTAAATCTACTTGCGACTTGATGTTTTTGATTTGTATGTCTTTATTTAGGGCTTGACTCCTTATTTAAGTGGAGAGACCTGATGCTTTCTTGAGAACTGCAAATCAGTGAGTCGGTCCCACGGCTTCTGGATATTTTTTTTATTTACGGAGTGTCAGATATTGCCGGGGAGCTTTTGTTTGAACAACAGCTGCTCATTTGGCCCGGGCATGCTGGCACCAAGCCGCCCAGGCCTGGCAGCGCTGCTAATGGCATTACACATATTAGACGTTTGGCTGACACTTCCCAATCAGGAGTGGACTTCTGCAGGCTCCCTGGCTCTGTTTACGTCAGGCGAGGTGTTACACGTATTGCCACGCCGTGGAACATAACCGGAATTCTGGAAATCCACTTTACACTCATTGGTTAACATATAAAATCTAAGTTAAATGCAATGAAGTTTGTGGATTAAGCATGACAAAATGTGGAAAGGTTTGAGAGGAATGGATAACTTTGGAGGCAAACGGAACCTGTACCAGTTACTCATCTTTGAATTCATGAAAAATACTTTCTAAGTTTTCAATATTGTCACCTTCCCAAAATAATGTTATTTTTTTAGAAAGAGTTATTCTTTTTGTCTAAGTCCATCTTTTGACAATAAAAAGGTGGCTTTTTTCTCCCCAAAATTGTTTTTGGCAAAAAATAAAAAAAGGCAACTTTTTTATACAAACAAAAAAGGCTATTTTTTTTATTTTTATTTTTTTTGGCAAAATGTGTGTTTCTGAACACACATATTTATAAATGTGCGAGTTTCCAAATCAGCCTGGTGACTCCTGGTTAAAGATGCCAAACTTGTCTGAAAGCTTAACACAAGAAAACTTTTGCAAATTTGCGTTCTTATTTAAGAGTGACCGTTGTGATTCAACAGTGGCATCTTGTGATGATGTTTGCTCTGCTGGTGGGAGATGGGAGAGACTTGGCCGGGGTGGAACTGATGGGCAGGAGGCAGGGTCAGGGTCAGGTACTGTGGGACGACCACTGGGTCAGATGAAGGATACAACCTGTTAATCAAAGCATAAAAACAAATTTCTTGTGTGTTTGTAACTATTTCTTTTCCCTTTGATTAGTGAAGAAAATAGTTTAGGTTAAATAATCATTCCTAGATGGAGTGAATTTAACTGGACTGGGCCTTGCAGTGTTATTGTTGATTTATATTAACAAAGTGAACTGAACTGACAGCCAGTCAATCAGCCTCATAATTACAAGAAGAACAAAACATTTCCTAGAAGTTTATGCCGACTTTTATTTCCCTGTAATTCCCACTAATGTCAGCTTGTGAGAGATATAATATATTGGTAAACGTAACATGTAGGTCTTCTCAAATAAAAGATGAATGTTAAAACTCCATAATATATAATTCACATTATAAAAAAATGACTAAAAGTGAGAGCTGTGTTGCTTTTTTCTGAAGAAAACCTGCAAAACCTTTTATCATTTTGGAATATTGTTACTTTGACGAAGCAAATATTTAATGGAAACACGAAAATCGCAAAATGATGTTTATTCAACATTACCGGAATATCAACAAAGCTTTACATGCATTTGTAATGGGAACGCGCCTACTGTCCCTAAATAACATAACTCATTCTCATGCTGCGTTATGCAGATACTCTATCTGCACTGATGAGGACTTCCTCACCTCAGAATGCCAAAGGCTTTAATTGACAACACCCTTACCTATTTCAGAGTTATAATTATAATTATTTGACCACTAGGGGGGATTGTTTAAGCAGCACTGGCAATAATAATTGTGGAAAAATAAATTATATGGCAACATCAGTAAAATTAACTTACTCTGTTCTGAGACGGTAGCAAACTGTTTTTACATCCTTAATCCTAATGTAGACACACTGTACAAAAAGACACACGTCATGTTGAAACGCTAATCATGTTTGAGATATGCCACCGTTCATAGCAAGATGAGAAACAATATGGCAGTGGCCATAAAAACAATCAATGTAAATGCAATTAAAATGACATGTGAATAAGTTGTAACACCATCATCATTCTGCCACTTCCTGTTGTTGTCTTCATCTTTTCCACCAGTAGTAACATCCAGTTGTTGATCATGTGATGTGAACAAAGTGTTTCCGTTGTAGTTCTGTGAAATGCACTAACAAAAGAATAAACTACAAAAATACACTGGATTCCTGATTCCTTGGCTTTCTGTTGAATCCCTTCAGACTCTTTGTCTCTGACTGGAGCTCCGTTGGGGGTGTGGAGGAGGATGGAGCGAGGAGGGGAGAGTCCCGTCGCCCAGGGCAGTCCCGAGCGGAGGGGCGGCAGTCCGGACCTTAGCGGGCTCCCGCCGCCAGGAAAGAAAAGCCGACTGGAGCTGAACGGGAGCCCCACCGGGCCACGAACTCGCCACAACGGAGCCCCACCGCGGCCCCTTGGAGGTAACCGTAGTGCTGACAGAGAAATCTGATGGAGAGGTCTTCACTGTAGAGATTGAAGAAACAGTGAAGATATTTGATATTAGTTATCTTCCACAAATGACATTTGCAGCGTGGTGAGAAGAACTGTCATAAGTGAATGAAATACAGTGATTTTTTTTGGATCCTTTCCCTCTGCCAGAAGGTTTTTAGCAGTGTTGTACTCCAAACCCACAGACAGCCGCTGGCTGCGCTGCGAGCCACATGGCTTGAGTTTGGCTCCGTGTTCCACGCTGTAGCACTATGAGAGCCCTGAGCTGTTAATCTATAAGTCAGGGGGGAACTGTATAACACAGGCTTACCAAATGAAGGAGATTGCTCCATATAAACAAGATTTATACAAGTCACTCTGGGTTATCGATCCCCGCATTAACTATGAAAGTTGTTTCCTCCTTGTGTGCAGCTGTTCATGTGTGTGTGCCTCCATGTCGGTGCTTTTTATGCTTTTGCAGAAATGTCTCGATCTTTACCTGTCCTTTCACTTTATGAAGAATTGTTGCATCATGAATACTTCCTGTTCTTTTCCATTCTTTGCCAGCTCCACAGAAAAAAAAAGATAAAAAGTGAAATTGCTAGCCCAGATTAAAGTTTGTTTTCAGTGGCCTTTAGGAGGGTCATGCCCACATTTAATCAAAATGTAGAATAATACAAAATAAGGAATTTGGCTCAGAGACACATAAATACAGTCACTGATGTGAGCTTGTCCAACAAACAGTCCCACAGTGATGCCTTCAGAATACAGCTTAGCTTTACTGGTGTTCACAAAGGAACGACCAGCAGAGCTGTGTTGTTGGCAGCATGATCACAGCCTCAATCAGGGCTGTGATATCCAGCCATCTGGCTAGAAATGTGTCACGGTATAATGATTTATTTTTTATTTTTAAGTATGGTGGCAAAACATTGAAACTGCTCCCATGTACTGAGGCGTACTGTGTGTGACCTGTGACCCCTGTGCAGTCCGGGACAGTTGAGACTTCATAGTAGATTGCTTACATTTCTCTTCACAAGTTCCTGGTGGAAAGAACGCTGGCTAGTTTCATGAGCTAGCTGGTGGCTAGCCGTGTTTCTTCTCCACCTATCAGTGCTGTGCAGAGAGTGGCATTCTTTTGACTGTGACTCTCAACACTCTCAACCTGCTGCTGCAGTTTGATGGGAAAACTGTTTCCTGCTGAGAAGTTTCTAGTGTGAGTCATGGTGCTAAAAATGTAACTTTGTTCTGGAAGTCCGCATTGAGTACGCGTCGATGCCAATGCAGATATTAATATCGGAACAGTGCATCTCTATTTTGGATGACATCATTAACATGTGCATGTTGTCATGTTTATTTTTGGTCTGTTTCCTTTCTGGTTGTGATGTTTGTATTTTGATGCATTCACACCAATAATAGTTTATTTAATGCCAACAATGCACATTCATGATATTTATTATGATTCAAGCTGTTTGACTCAGTTTTCAACTTTTAGCACTTTAAAATGCTTCTCCATCGAGTCCAATAGTTAGACTTCGTGTTCTAATAGGAAATAAATCATGGGTTTTCGAGCGTCTGTGAGAGCATTAAAATCTAAGTTTGTCCATTGTGATACATTAAAAAACAAAGAAACATTGTGTAATATCCTGGAGTGTGCCCCAGTATAGGAAAAGATGTAATATTTTAGTGTCTCTGTTGGCAGCTTCGTCTTTAAACGCTGGAAAAAAGGAGGCAGAAGGGTTTCTTTTATAGACGTGTTATAAATCCTACAGCATGGAAATTCTGACTAAAGACCTTGGAGAGCACACATTTTGAAATGTGCAGCACAATAATGAAAATCGATCAATTTATTTTGACGTTATGCGGTCCATTTGATGTAAATATATTTTAGGATTTATGTCGGAATGTTCCTCGGATGTAGGATCTGGTTTTTGTTTTTTTTCTCCAGCAAAAACAAAAACAGTTTCTGTGGGATTTTGAAGAGTTTGTGAAGATAATCCATCTGTGGTGAGGCAGAGTCAACAAATCTGCAGGAGGGTCAGGTCTGACCGGCGGGATGCAGCAGGAACAACGATGGCGCGCTGAACAGAAGGAGACGAAGAAGAAACCGTGTGGACAGCGAGGCGGAGAAGTACGGGGTTTCCTGCGCTCGGTGGAAGCCACGGCTTGTAATAATGACGGGTTGACTTTGAACACAGGAAACTCCATGTGTCGCCCCCAAAACCACACGGCTGCTGCGAGGACGGGGGCCAAACGCACACATGCAGGCTGCGCCACGCAGCAGATACAAGCTCACACACCAGCCGTCGTACGCGGCAACACTGCGAACCTGCCAAAACACACACATATCTTATTTTAATATCTCCACTCACTCATCCCTCAACATATTAGAGGGATTAGAGGTTTTTGAGGCAACGTCACATCATCCAAACCAGATCATCCAGCCTCAAGATGCCGGAGACGACGCGCGGAGCTGGAGATGGAGAGAGACGGAGGGAGAGGAGCGCGGGACGGAGGGAGCTACTCCGTGTTGACAGTTATATTTCCCTGTTGGGGGAAATTCACTTACTTCAATTGGCACGGTCCTCCAGTGTGTAATTCACTCCATGAGAGCCTGGAGGATTGGGAGCCGAGTGATTAATGAGGAGGAAATAGAAATATCGGAATTGACTGATTAAAACAATGGAGGAGATGGATCGGGGTCTCTGTGTGTGTGTGCGTGCGTGCGTGTGTGTGTGTGTGTGGACTTGAACCGTTTACCATTTACTTGAGAGAACCGTGAATGTGTGTGATTTTGTTTGGCCATACGGTGAAACACCAGCGCCTGTATTATTAGAGCTGGGACGCTGCCTAATGCTCCCAGTCCATCATTTCTTCAGGGGACTTTAAATAACGGCCGGTTGACAGATGGCCCCAAACCAAAAGCCTTTCAGAAACAAAGCTCCAGATTGGAGCAGAGGCATTAGTGTGAGAGCAGAGAGTCGAGAGGAGGAATTTTTGGAATTGGACTCTTACTGAAGAGCAGATTTCTCCACTGTTATTGACAGTGTTGCCATGGCAATCGATCCCCTTAAGCTGTTTCACTTTGTGTCAAAATGCAAAACATCAATGTGGTAGACCAACAGTAGCTGAGTTCTCATTACAAAAGTGCACAAAACTTTCTCCATATTCCGCCAATGTCGAAAAATGTCTTTTTTTGCAATTGCTGTGTCTCTGTTAAGCAACAAACACAATTAAAATCCCACATGAATAAACTTATTCAGGCCATAAGTCTTTCAAAAATATGCCACCCATCAACCTCTAACTACTTCCTGTTTTCTTCTTCCTGGTTTGCACTGGTGGCAACTTCTGGTTGTTGATCATATGACTGGGATGATGCGGAAAAAAAGTGTTTCAGTTGCAGTTTTGCAAAATAAATCAATCTTGATTTGACCAAAAATCCACCTGATCCCAGTGTCAAATTTTTTTTTTTTCGAGAAACGAGTTTTTCGAATTGTCTCCATCAAGCAAATTTATTTTCGAAATGTCAAATTGCACAATTATGTTGTCAGTGGAAACACAGCTACTGAAGAGTGGAAAGAAGGAGGGTGTTAATAACTGAAGGCCAGAAGAGGTTCTGTTTGCACTGTGCGACAATAACCTAAGAAACGCAAATAGAAATCACAGATGAATGTTTTTCACACGATAAATCATTAAAAAAACCCAGAATTTTCTTGCCACTTCCTTTCTTCTTCTGCCAGCATCAACATCCAGTTGTTGATCACATGACTCAGGCGACGCAAAAAAATAAGTGTTTCCATTCAGTTTTACCAAGTACACAAATTTTCCCCCCAAAAAAACCTCATTTTAGCAGCAAAGCTTTTTATCAAAAGACCTTTTCTTTCTTTTTTTTAATCGCTGTGTTTCCATTAAGCAAATTTATTTTTGTACTTCCAATTTGTGCAATTCTGTGGTCCATGGAAATGCAGCTAATTAGAACCTGTTAGCTAACATGCAAAGTGCCACGTGTTGCGGCGTGGACCAATCTGAGGACGCCCAGCAACTGCAGTCGATTCTCCACGGAGAAAGGCAACAAATTAAGCTGTTAGACATTCTGTTTAAAGTTTACAACAAGCCGTGTTGGGGACACAGCAGACGTGTGAACTGAGCCGCTTTGGTTAGATGAGACCAATGTTGCGCTCTTTGACATGTTCTGGATGGAAGAAAGCCTTAGCGTGTCCGTAGCCTCGGCTGAACCCTGTTTTGTGCACTGAGAAGTGAAAGTGACTCAGACTGGAAGGGCATTGAGTTGTCAGTATTCCATTGGCTCCAGTTCCAGTAAACCTTTGCGAGGCACCCGGGTGTCTGAACAGTCTGATTTGAACTTGATGTGATCCACCTGGAGGCCAGTGACGGCTAGGTAAAATATGTGACCTGCATGGAGAGCATTAGAGGCATCATAACGGTTATTAATGCCCTAATGAGGGCAGCTGCTGTTATCACAGTGACTGTTTTGTGTATTGGCTTTGCATATCTGTGAGAGGAGTCATTCCTATGAATGCCTATCTTAAGGCAGCTGGACGGTGCTTTCTAAAACTGCTCTGTATTATTTATCTGACGTTACTGCTTGAATAAAGGGGGTCCAAGGTGTTCCAACACCTTACAAGTGAAACCAAGTAAAAAAAATAAAAAATTCAAGTGATCTCAGGCTTCACCGACACCAGATGCGCTCCACATGTTTCTCATCTAAGGAGACCAATTTGTGCTGGGATGATCTTCAATTAATGCCAGGCTCTTAGAGAGAAGTCCTCGTTGTTCTCTTTAACTCGTTGTCGTCCCTCCACAGGTCTGATGATTCCCGTTTTCTGCGTGGTGGAGCAGTCGGACACGGGGCTTCAGAGCGACGGGTGTGAAGGAAGGGAGGAGCATGCCGAGTTTGTGCTGGTCAGGAAGGACATCCTCTTCTCCCAGCTGGTGGAGACGGCCCTGCTGGCGCTGGGCTACTCCCACAGCTCAGCCGCGCAGGCCCACGGTCAGTCACACACACATCCCCATCAGCTTTGTAATCGCAAAATAAGTTTTATGAGCTTATGCCATTTGGAACAGTTCATACAAGACATTTACATACACGGTATATAAAAAGGAGATTTTCTTTTGTCACTTCCTGACTTTATTCCAGGCACAGTTTATCGTGTCTTACGTCAATTTTAAGTTGCTATGTCTTAGGTCCAAATTCCCGATTCTTAAAGATGCTGCATTCATCTATGCAAGAACCAAAAGAAAAGCCCTGGTGAAGATCGGAATGAAAGCTGGTGAGGAAGAGTCTGCAGCTGCGTCTCCATTGACCATATAATTGCTCAGTTTGACATTTCAAAAATAAATTTGCTTAATAGAAACACGGTAATCTCACTTTTTGATAAGAAGTTTTGATGCTAAGGTGAGGTGAGGTTTTGTGGCCATATTGAAATTGGTTTATTTTGCAAAACTGCAATGGAAACACTTGGTGTCACAGGGCAGCTGATGTTGCCACTGGCACAAACCATGAAGAAGAAGGTGACAGGAAGTGCATCAGAGGATGATACAGGCATGTTTTTTAGTAACTTATCACTCATCCATGTCTAATTTTAATTGGGTTTCTTATTTCATTGAAACATCCCAATTGCTAAATTATTTTCTTGCAACATCAATTTGATTATTGAATTGATTTTCTTTTTCGACATTAATGGAAAATTGTCAAAATATTGAGCACATCTGCAATGGAAACACAGCTGCTGCTACTGGTCCATATATGGGCTAAAAGGTCATTCAGGAAGGAAGAAGCCAGCAGTGTGAAATTAACATAAAATGATGAATTACTGTTTACAAATACTCTAAGCGAAAAAAGTCTTCATTTTTGGACTAAACTGTGAAGTGTGGTGGCAGCAGCATCATTGTGTGTGAGTGTTTGACTGCAGGAGGGTCTGGTGCGCTTCACAAAATATAGACATCAGGAAGACAGAAAATATTGATTTTAAAACACCAGCCGGACTAGATGGGAGTCTTTCAAATGACCAATGGCACTAAGATTATTTATGAATCGGTGCTTACAGACAACATGTTTTGGATAGGCCATTAAACAGCTTTAAACTCATCAAACGCACTAATAACATGTAATGTTCCTGTGTTATAAGTGAAATAATCTACGACTCAAATCAGGACTTTTTCATCAATATTAAGGCATTATTGACTTAAAATGAGCTCCTATTTCTTTCTAAAAATTACTTTTTTGTCTTATTTTACGTGTACTAAGCTATTTGCACTAGAAACTAGACCAAAAATACTTGATCAGGTCTTGTGTTTTTGTCGTGTACCCTCCCGATTCCTAATGCCGCCCTGGGAAACCTCCCATCTTTGCTTTCCAGTTAGCTTAAAGTGCTTTTTAACCCATTCATCCTTGACATAAAACATAAACTTACTCACCAGGAGTGTCAATAAACTCGGTAAATGCTTGTTTTTGTTCTTTTTTTCTCCTAGAACAGTAAAATGACAGAAAACCTCTGAAAGAAGCTTCTTTTAACAAGATAAAGCTGAACAGAAACTGCGTTACATATTTAGCCTCTGTGCCCATCTCTGTGTGAGCTACAGTAGTCACAGCTCAGCATTCAAGGCAGGACAGCGTCCCTCTCATCAACGATCTGAAGGGAGTGTGTGATGTGAAGTGGTGTGTACAGAGCAGACATTGTTATAGTGGCAACAAGCACCAGAAAGCTTAAAAAACACACCAGAGACACAGACAGAGGCTGTAAAAGTCGTTAAAGAGTCAACAAAGAGCTGGACAGGAATGTCCTCGCAAGACAAAAATACACTGTGTGCGGGGTACGTGTGAGAATGTTTATGAAGCAGAGAAAAAGAAAAACTCTGTAATTTATTGTCGCACACATGGTAGTCATTTCAGCAGGACAGTGTCATTTACTGCTGTCTTCTCTCAAGTATGCAGAATATTCCATCTGGAGAAGTTGCCTCACAATGTTATAAAACGGGACAGCAGAGTGATGGGGGGCAGCAGAGCTGCTGGAGCTGGCTGAGGATGCTGGGAGATCCCCATCTGTTTGAAATCTCCTAACATTGTGTGTGCGCGTGTGTGTGTTCATGTTGTCCCATCTAATTCTTGTTTCAGAGTGCAGACATATTTGTATGCAGAGATTTTGTAAACTGCAAAGAAAGTGTCTTTCGAATTACTAATTTTTTATAGCTTATCTTATTCGTTTTGCTCAAGCTACATTTCTGATTAGAATGATTCTCAAATCAGAATGATAGCTTTTGCAAAACTAATAAATTGCCTGAAACACATTAGTCATTTTTTTAAAGGTGCAGTATTATGTAAAATCGACTTTTTAAAATTGTTTTATTCCTTCATCAGAAACATTCCTGCGTGAGTGATGATTTGATTCTTTCATGCATGTTTGAGAAATCATTGAATCTCCATGACAACCATTTAGCTGTGTAAAACACCTGGGTGGACCTCGGTCCGTCTTTGAGTCGCAGCTCCTCCTCAGAGCTGCAGTTTCTAAACTTTCACCTCACAGAGTAGCCCTTCCCTTGACTTCCCCACTCAGCTCCTTCAGACTAGCCAGCAGCAAATAGCAAACAGCTGGTGGAACATCTGCTGAGTTCATTATAGGAGCTACTTCTCAGTGAAATGGTAAAATGTTGCTAAAGGGTTAATAGAGGAGCCATGTTGTGATGATTTCCTCAAGGCAAAGCTTCATTTAGAGCAGGAGTTCTTAAAGAGACAGAGACCCAAACTCGCTTTAAATCACAAAGTCAAATTTCTTTTAAGTCAAATTTTATGTATAGCATTTTTATAACAACTGAAGGTGACACTTGATAGTGCTATAAAATGGCTCTATGTTTCTGGAAAATACATATTACAGTACAAAAAAACATTTTTTCAATGTATGGCAGCATCCCTCTCTTTCAAACCAATCAGGACTATCTAATCGAACACAGAGTTCAAAGGTTCAGGTTTCTCCTTTAACTTGTCACAAGTCTTTGTTGTTTCTGTTATGGCAGCTAATCCCTTTACTACCACTGGGTCTTTAGCTCTCATTTCTTCTCCAACCATCCTGAAACAGGCTCAGCACACACAGCCTCCACCTCCACCATGTCTCTTGAAATTCACACTAAAGTGTGTGTATAACCATCATTTAGCATACTGCTCTCTAAAGACCTCAGTTATTCTTTAATCCAGATGGACAGGTTGAAAGCTGAAACTAATAAACCGGAGTTACTTTGTTGCATCCTGCATAGTTTTACTGGTATCTGCTGAAAGTCTTGCTCTCTCTCACTCTCATGCAGCCTAAATGACATTCAGACACATCTCAACATGGCTAGAATGTATAATTTTACAATACAGCTTTAAGTATAGTTTCTTGGACCATAAAGCTATGACAACAAAACTGTTGCGCACAAAAGAAATAAAAAATAGAAGTCAGTCCCTGGATCAAAACATCAGAACAAATATGGTTTAATATAGAATGGAAAGAATGACGTTTTCAGATAGATTGAAGTTAGCAAAATTTGAAAAGCTCTGTTCTAGTTTTATTATAATCTGAGTTATTTACATCTTATATGGTTACACTATTACTCCTTTATTGAGGGGCTTTATGTAATCTTTTGTTTAGTACTGCTAAACAAAATACATTTTAGAAGTATAGTTTCTTACTTTGTGCTTCATTTTAACCCTTTATCAGAGATGACGGTCGTCAGGACAACCTGGTAGCACTTTGGTACGGGATCATAATTTTAAGTCTCCAGTCATCCAGTCTCTAAATCATCTGATTTCTCGATGCATATCAACCAGAAGCTGTTGGCTGTGCTGAGGTTCAACTCAGTCTTATAACTACAGATGTTAGCCAAATGCAAAACGGTTACTTTTACTCCTTAACTTGATAAAAATAAATAAATAAAAAAATCTTGTTCTGAGCTTTTTCTTCTGCAGGTTGTAAACTTCAGAGCTTCAGTAAACAGCCACAAAACAATCACTCAGACAGCCATTACCCTGCGCTAGCGGCCTGCGCAGCCCGCTCCACAGTGAGGGGAAGGTTTACAGATGAACGCTGTTAGTCGCACGTGTAACCTCAGTGTTTTTTTTGCCAAACGTAGGTCCCTGTCTGTCTGAGCAGACAATGTGCTGACAAGTACGACCCACATCAATGCTCATCACCAGGCCCATCAAAGACAAAGCTGAGGGAGGCATCACTGAAATCCCAGAGCCGACTGGAGCTGCATTCACCTTAAAAAATGACCAAAGCTAATACAGGGACCCGTCCGAACAGGGGCAGCGTGAAACAGCCTCAGACAAAGCCCTCTCACACAGACCTCTCTCCCAAGCATCTTCCAAATGAATACATTTTTTTTTCAAACAAGCGTGTATGTTAAATGAATAATTTTTGGCTTAAATTATACATTTTTTCCCCATGCGGTCTATGACCAAAATTATACAGAGTCCTAGCTATTTTCTCCCTGTTTGAATTGTGTCCTGCATTCTTGCGTCCCAGCGGTGTATTTAAAGCACCGCGGCCTTTCTTTAATTAGCTCAGCCCAGTAATTAGCTGGAAGATATTGTTTATTTCAATTATAAGGGTTTGGAAGCTTTTATAGAGCGGATGAGAGCAGACCTGTACTTTACAGCTTCAATCAGCAAACAGTTAACGGTGCCACGTCTCACAGGTCAGGAGGGGTCAAAGGGCGCATCCAGCTGTTCGCTGGAGAGTGGAGCGATCCAGAGAAGACAGTTTTTAAATGGTCTATTAAAAGTAAACTGATGCTCCCAGACACCACTGGTTGATGACAAGATCTTCTTCCTACAGCAGGTGGCTTGTCATGAAGCCACACTCTTTTAGCAGAAGGCTCTTAAAAATCGACCTGTAATCAAATCAAGTCAAGTTTATTTGCAGCCAGGCAGTTCAGAGTGACAGAAGGTCGACTTTGTAACTGTCTTTATGTGACTCTCAGGGTTCAGGTCTGAGTCCATCTCTATGCCCAGATTCCAGGCCTCATCATTCATTTCTAGCTGTAACAACCGAAAACAAACGTAACGACTTTGGTATAGAAAACCTGAAGCTATTTAGGCTGAAATGCTCTGTCTTTATTTTCTAATGCTGGTGGTCGGTTTATTATGGAGCAGCACAGAGACTCACAGGACAAACAATCATGCGTTTAGACGCTCATGCCTATGGGAAACTTAGAATATCCTGGTAACATAACACACATGACTGTGGATGTGTACCGGGAAGACATGCAAACGTTCACACAGGACAGAGCCTGTCAGGACTTTCCCACTGAGAGGAAACTCTTTTAAAGCTGCGCCACTAGAAACCTTCTTCTGTTCACATTTACAAAACCTTCATCTAGTTTGATCACACATCACAAGCCTGTCACCAGCTGTGGCTACTGGACAGATGTTGCCATATTCAGCATCATTCATCGGAAATGTGACCCTTTTGGCTTTCCATACATCCAGCACTCAACCTCCACTTCTATCCTAGATTATGAAAAGAAAACTGAAACCTTTGGTCTTCAAGCTCCTGTGTACCAGCCAGTCTGGCACTGCCGTGGTGTGGAGTGCTTTTTATTGTATCTTCATCCAGTCATTTCCTGTTGCAGTGTTGCACCAAGTATTTTTCAAAGCCCGCTAAAATGAATGCAGAATTATGAGCAGATATGGAATAAGTCAGTTTTTTTTATCCTGTTCTGGGATTTAAAGGTTTGCAAATACAACATATCAGTTCAAAAGTTCGTCTTTAAATAGTTATATAACAGCTGAATTAAACATAAGACTTCTAAACCGAACATGTTGTTTTAGTAATTCTCACATTTTAAGTGTTTTTGATGAATTGTCTGTTTACATAGAATTAAAAAATAATAATAAAAAAATCCTTGACAGTGTCAGTGTGGATGACAGGGATGAGTCAGACGCAGGGGGTTTCCCTCAGATCGTGCCAGGGGTGGAACCTGGAACCGTTTTAAAAGCAAGCGGCTCAGGCCGGCTGCGTCAACCATTAAGTCTCACCGTGGATTGGGACAATGGGATTACTGTGTGCACACGCGCCTCCCCGGGAGTGTGTGCGCGCATGCATCCATGCGTGCAGGCCCCGTGCAAGCGCTGATGAGAGGAGCCGGAGACGTGAGTGTGCGTTTGTACAGATGGGCACACTCAGACATGAGCCAAGCCACCAGTCGGCCACATGAAAGCTCGTCTCTGGGAGATGGAATTTTAATGTGGAAATGAGAACAATAATTCCTACTTTTAAATGCGCACAAGAAGCACAGCCCACTGATGGGGGCAGACCAAGAATGATGGATCAATTATTAATGCATCACACAGCAAGCAGGGGCTCTGTGTGTGTGTGTGTGTGTGTGTGTGTGTGTGTGTGTGTGTGTGTGTGTGTGTGTTTGCGTGCAAGCCGCTATGTGTCCAGTGCTCTGTGTGCTGTCATGTGTCCTCTGTGAGTTCCTGTTTGTCGGTTTATTCACCCGTTCGTTTCCACCTAACTTGGCATTAGCTTCATGTTTGGATGTGCAAACGCTGCATGGAGGCAGGCAGTGGAGTCTGTCTGAATGTGTGAAGTGAAAATAACAAATACAATAATCCAACATTTCCAATTTGGCATGTAAAATTTACCAGTTAGGCATATCTAGAGCAGTATTATTTTAAATGGACTTTTTTTGAGCCTTGCATCGTGTTATAATGTTGTTCCCTCATCTAACAACCTACCTGGAGTGTTGTCTTGATTCATTCATGCACGTTTGAGAAGTTCTCTAGCCATTCAGCTGTGCCAAATGCCTGGATGGACCTAGCCCCGCCTTCTAGGACGAAGCTCCTCCTCCTGAAGGCAGAGTTTCAGTAAATCAGAAAGGTTTTAAAGAGACAGGAGCCCAATTTCAAGTCAAATTTCTTTTAAGTCATATTATATATACGTATATATATATAGCATTTTTATAACAAATGAATGAATTATTGTTACTTTATTGTGCTATAAAATGGCACTCTGTGGCTGGAAAATACATAATACTGCCCCTTTAAGAAAGGACATTTATCTGTAGATCTAACTGTGCCTACTATACTTAAGCGGTTTTATGCATCCATCAGCCTACATGAACTGCAATTGCTCTGACACAGTTTGTTCTTATCCTGTTGGAGTTCTTGCCTGTTCCCATGGTGGTCTGAAGTTCCTCAGGAGTTCTTCTGGGCCCTGAGGGAGAACGGTCCATTCTGTACATGGTGTTTTAACGATGCTCCCTCTGCATGGCCCAATTAATGAAGAACACAGCTCGACCGAGTGGAAACACAGATATAGCTGGGCAGTAAACACACCGAAAAGACATCAGAGAACAGAGGGCAGAGAAAACGGGAGGATGAAACGCACAAAGGCCGATGCAAGAGAGGAGGGTGGATGATGACGGGGTGGGAGGTGGGGGGGACAGGAGGAACAAGAGAGATGATGGGAGACTTCTCTGGACGCGTCTGGATCTCATTTAGAGGATAGTAATGCGATTAGCTTTGTTTAGTTTTCACAGCTCCAGCCAGTCCCATGAAGAAGCCTGTGTGTGTGAGTCTGTGTGTGCTGGGGGGATATGGTGAAACGTCCCCTCACATTATAGTCTTACTTTACACAACACCGAATTTAAAAAATATAATGTTTAGCAAACATTTTAATACCTCTGGAAGTTCCTTACATTCACGTTGTTGACCAAAAGACTGTGCAAATTTGATTTATAAGAATACATTTGGTTAATGGAAACATGCTGATTTCGATAAAACAAACATTTTTTGAGAAGTTTTGTTTGTTTTTTTTGCGCTAGGATGAGGTGGGTTTTTTCTACTGTGTCAAAGTTGGTGCATTTAGCAAAACTGTAATGGAAACAATGTTTTTTTGCAACACATCAGTCACTCCAGCTTGTATGCAGCAACAAAGCGCTTCTTTGGACAATGTGCATCGCAAAATTGATCAAAAGTAGCTGCACTCTTGATGACCATAAAATTGTGCGAAGTGGAATTATGAAAATAAATTTGTTTAATGGAAACATGACAATTTTGATAAAACAAATTTTTTGCTAAATAGTTTTGGTGCTAGGTTGACGTGATCAACAACCAGATGTTTCCACTGTCAGAAACGACTAACAAGACGACAGGAAGTGGTAGGAGGATGAAGGTGAAGAGTGTTTTTTAATGACTTACTGTGTGAACAAACCAATTCATATGACTTTAATTGCATTTCTTGTTTAAGGGAAACACTGTAATTGCGAAATTGTGTTTTTTTAAACTTTAGTGAAATATCAACATGGTTTTCAGCAAATTTGTAATTGAAACACATGTAGTGGAAAGTTTTGAATACATAGATCTTCTGTAAAATGGGCGACCATTTCATTTACGAGGGTTTGTTGCTCCAACACCTCAATAAGACACCAACTTCTCCTCTCATGGCCGATAATGAGCCTTAGTGCTGTGGCTGAAACATTAATATATATTATGATTACATCCGTTGCCTCCATGATTTTCACGTGAACAAGTGATTTTAATTGCATTTCTTATTTCAGAAAAACTCTGAACTTGCAAAATTGAGTTTTTTCGGGAAACGTTTTACGTACATTTGTAATGGAAACCCAGCTACTGTGTTTTATGGAGATGCTATGTGATGGAATAAACACAACGTGGGACCTAATTTAGAATTTTGAGGCGTTTTATTTTTTTATTTTTTATTACAACAAACTTTACGATGAGGAATTAGGAGCATAGCGTGACGATGTTGTGGGGACGCAGGGTAAGGAGAGGTGGAAGGTTCACCCTCCAGTTGGACAACCAGCCTAAAGTAACCAGACCTGCAGTGGAATGGTTTACTGTGAAATATGCTCCAGTTTGAGAATGGCCTGGTTAGGATCTCTGTGTGGCCTGAGATTATATGTTCCCACATGTGTTTCACCCGATCTGACTGAACATGAGCGTTTTTACAAAACCGACAGGCAGACATTTTGGTCTCTGGATGTGCAAAGCAGATAGAGTCATATCCCAAAAGTATTGACGCAGGAAAGCTAAATGCAAATACATTTTTCTTATATTTAACAGTTTGATAAAAAAAAAAACCCAACACTTCACAATAATGTGGAGATTATCCAACGCTGCAAATATCATCATCCTGTTATGAAGCTCGGTCAGGTGGAAGTCCAGAATGTAGAACCTTTGGTGTTTTAATCTTTATGTAAATCTGTGATTTCTATTTGTTTTTTTATTTCCTTGTATTTTAATTTTATTTTATTTTTTATAAATGGGGCTATTTGTGTATTGAATAAAAACAATGATGAATGGCTTATTCATGTTGGAATATCACAAACAATGCAGGTAAAATATACTTAAATTTGTGGTTGTGAGAGGACCAAATATGTCGGAAGTTCAAAGGTCGTGGATACTTTTGCAAAGCATCGTATGTTTCTAACAACATTTCATAGAAGTGCTTCATGCTGAGGGGCGTCTCAGGCGTAACGGTTCTGATGTTCTTTGTGTTTCTTACAAACAAAATGTGTCACAAATATTGGACTGCTGCCTTTAAGCCACACTATAGCTGCTCTAAATAATATTCCCCTCTTTTTAATTTCAGATAGACAACCATAATTCTAAATCTATTGCTAAGGTTGCTTCAGATCTCACTCTGTGTGACCTGGTGACATTTTCTAGAAGCGGCTCTCGACACTGAGCAGAAGTGCTTTAAGATTTATAGTGCACAAATATATTTTACAAGAATAAAATCATAACCTCATCATTATTGAAACATTAAAAACTGAATTCTTAAAAGTCCAACTTCTGTTTGGTTCAGCTGGAATATACTCTACCAAATACTCTGCAACAAACATGTTTCACTGATTTGACGTTCAATTGTTTAGTTCTGGACTTTAAGTGGGCCACTCTAACTCAGGAGTGGGCAGTCCTGGTCCTCGAGGGCCGGTGTCCAACACTTCAATCCGACAGCTAAATCACCTCCTCAGTGCAGTCAAGTTCTCCTGCACATGACCTCATTATTTGATGCATCTAAAAGTTGCAGGACACCGGCCCTGCAGGCCTGGAGTTGCCCACCGCTGCTCTAACACATGAAGGAGATTTGAAGGTCGTCAACCTGAAGTGAGTCAGAGGGGAGGTGGGGGTGTTTTCGGCGTGAACTGTTAATTTTCCATCAAACACAGTGTTTCACATTAGCCTCATCTCATTGTCTTCCTATGCTATTAGTCTTGCTATGTGACTTATGGCAAACTGATCTCTGCAGCTCCTCCAGAGTCGCCACAGGTCTCTGGGCTGATTCTGCCATTAAAGCTACAGTATGTAATCGGTATTAAAAACATCTTTTTTTGGACAGGCATCAAAATGAAAACAAATCAGTAAAATTTACCCATTTGAACACTAAATATTTAATCTTGTGGTGTATTCAACTGAATATAGGTTGGAAAGGATTTGCAAATTATTTCGCTCGGCTTTTGTTTCAGTTTTACACAATGACCCAACGTCATTGGAATTGGGGTTGTAGATGAGTGAACTGGCTACTGTTGGTAATCTTATATGAATATTTGTATGTAAATGAAAGGTGCAGGAGCATCAGTCTGAAAAGCGGTGGTTCTGTTCGCCTGTCAGTCAGCGGCGTTGGAAGCTGACAGTTTGGAGCAGCTGTTGCTCATGATGAGCTTAGAAATGTTTTTCATTTGTTTTTCAGCAGTTTCCACTCACAGCATATTAGGCATGACTGACAGTTTTTGTGGTTGTGTTCAGGCACTTGCAGCTCTTGCTTCATACCGGGGAAACATGGGGGTGTTGGTCAGATATTTCAAAAATACTAAGTGGAGCCTGTGGGGCCCACAGATCCCTCTGGTGTAATGCAGCTTTGTCTAATATTTTTGTGTATTTGTGTGCTGTAAGCTTTTTTCCCAATTTAGCATGAAAGTTCTGTAAAAAAAAAAAATCTGGGTGGTAATATTTGAGAGAGAAATGTTTCTCAGACAGAGGGATTTAATTAACTAGACAGTCAAAGTGCTTGTTTCTAATTATTCTTTATTGTTTTGTTTTCCTCTACTTCAGACTATTAAATTTCAGTTATTCCTGAAATTTCAATAGAGTCAAGTCATTGGCGTAAATGCACAAGCTTGGAGAAAAATTGGAATACTCTTGTTTTTCAGAACGATACAGAAAAAAAATAAAATAAAGACTCTCCAAATGTCTCACCACAGAAATAAAAAACAAGGTCATCACAGGATTTCTAAAGGTTGTAAGGACATGCGCCTTTCAAATATATGTGCTTTTTAAAAGTATTTTTTAACAAATAACTGAGGACTACATGTTAAAACTTGAATGGATCCTCTCTGTTTGTGTCCAGGCATCATCAAGGTGGGACGGTGGAACCCTCTGCCCATCCACTTCCTCACAGACGCACCTGAAGCGACTGTGGCAGACATGCTGATGGAGGTCTATCACATGGTCACGCTCCACATTCAGCTGCAGAGGTCAGACTTCCTCCTTCCAACCAGCACTGGTTTAAAAAGCATGAAGGATCTCAGCTGGATGTCAGGTTGTTAGTCTACAGGGCAGCCGATGCTGCTGTGGATTTCAGATGCTAAAGCCCTGATGGAGAACTATTTGCTATCTGTCTGCGTCAAGTGATCGGGAGGACGGGGGCGGGGGGGTTCTGTGCTTCGGTACTTCCTGGTTCCAGAGAAGAAATGAAGCAGCGTCCTGATGAGCAGATAAGAACTGATAAACTCCACATCAGAGGGTTTATTTGTTTCTATTGTCATTCCACATTCCATATATACTGTAGGCTTACTTATGTGTGTATCCAAAGCAAGGGCAGAGCTCTGCGCTGCTATTTTTTTAGAGTCTGACTCATTTATTTTAAGTTGAAAATAAAATAGATAAAAAACAACAACAAAAAAACTAAAACAAAAAGACAGTAGAAAGAGAGAAGTTCATGATGGAACTCTAATCTGCAGACAAGGTTAAACTCTCCTCTGACTCCAACTGATGGCAGCCCGACCTACTTTCTGACTCATTTTGACTAATTATTTATTTGACCACTTGGGGGCACTCAGACTATGTTTAAAGGATTAGTCTTCGGTCAAATTGACTTTTTTGACCTTTATATCATGTTAATATGTTATTTAATTCTCAAAAACATACCTGGAGTGTTGCCTTGATTCTTTCATGCATGTTTGAGAAACTCTTTGATCTCCATGACAACCATCCAGCTGTGCAACCTAACAACCTCTTCAGAGTTGCAGTTTCCAAGCTTCTGCCTCACAGAGCGGCCCTTTCCCATGACTCCCCCACTCAGCTCCTTCAGACTAGCCAGCAGCAATTAGCAAGCATCTGGTTATTTATTGAGAATAAAAGAGAGAAAAAAAACCCATGTCAAATGTTTTATGCAGTATGCAGGTCAGGTGTGCTCTGTAAGAGACACACATTCTTCTTATAATCCAGGACTTCATAAAAAACAGTAGATTTTTTATTTTTTTTTGTGAAGACAGATTGTTAGACACTCCAACACGTTCCCAGTTTTACCAGCTTGTGTTTAGCATTGTCACGGTTGCTAGGCAACAAGACACTGCATAATGTTTTCATGGTGCAAAGCATTTTAACTGCCTTGTTGCTGAAATGCACTATACAAGTGAACTTTACTTGACTTGACATACACCACTGTGACAGCAGGAATAAATCTGAAGGCTTGACCGTCAGATTACGCTGCTGCTAACTTTCTGTCTTTGCGGCCAACGAAGGAACCAGCTGGTCAGCATGAATTTGGACTCAACCACTGTTTACCAAACTTTCTTACCACTCAGTGCTCAAACAATCTTCAAATGAATTACTGCCACCTACAGGACTGGAGTGTACATCTGGTGAATCTGCTCTGGTGTTCTTCACTCTTTAAAGCAGACAGTTTGTGGTTCTGACTCATCCACAGTTCTTATGATATAGACTCCTCTTACTGTTACACCTGGAGCTAATTTAAAATATTACAATATTCCCAATATTTCAAAATGCTCAATTAAGCAAACTTGTAGTGTCATAACTAGCAGTTTTACAGCATAAAGGGATTAGGGACATAAACATGTTGCTTTAAGGAGCAGCCTTACATTTGTTTGCCTCCAAATACTTTTAATAATTATGATGAAGTGGTTCTCCTAACACACCCTGTGTAATGATGTAAAACACGTCCCAAACGATTAGCGTGACTGATGCGTTTGTGTCTACGGATCGCAATGAATGATGTGTGTGTGTGTGTGTGTGCGTGTGGGTGTGTGTGTGTGTGTGGTTTTGATTTGTTGTAGCTTTGCGAAGCTGGAAGATCTGCCCTGTGAGCAGTGGAACCACGCGACTGTCAGGAACGCTCTGAAGGAGCTGCTGAAGGAAATGAACCAAAGCACTCTGGCCAAGGAGTGTCCTCTGTCTCAGGTAGGCCGTTCAGGGGGAATCCACCTTTAACCTCGCAGGAGACGGGGTTCTGGTTACTGCAGCCGCTTCATGCCAAGCACTGTCTCCTCAGCCAGTTACAAGTGTGGCACCCGGCCCTGCTCCCATAATGTGTGCAATGTGTTTGCATGTTGTGTTTAACGCCATCTCTGGTGGGGGTGTCGATGGCTGCATTAATTGCTAGCATATGTGTGTGTGGCTGGAGATTCCCCTTCTGCACTGTGCTGGCTCGGCTTTCCATGGGTGGCTTCCAGTCATGATTAATGTTCCTCTGCTTCTACTGTGTGTGTGTGTGTGTGTGTGTGTGTGTGTGTGGGCGTGGGTGTGTATGTAAATGCCATGTGGGTGTTGCGTGAGTCAAAGCATTTCATATGTTGTTAGTTATTATTTATCTTTTTCCTCT
The DNA here is from genome assembly GCA_903066825.1 of Alfaro cultratus. Lineage (NCBI taxonomy): Eukaryota > Metazoa > Chordata > Actinopteri > Cyprinodontiformes > Poeciliidae > Alfaro > Alfaro cultratus. Next base: position 42,828 of record CAEFZX010019877.1, on the reverse strand, counting down.
CTCCTTCCCTCAGAGCATGATTTCCTCCATAGTGAACAGTTCTTACTATGCCAATGTCTCCACTGCCAAATGTCAAGAGTTTGGCCGTTGGTATAAGAAGTACAAGAAAATCAAAGGTAAGGTAATACTCACGCAGTCTTAAGTATGGCTTGGGTGATATGGACTTTACGTTTTATCATAATATTTTGTGGTAATATTGTGATAATGATAAAAGTGATGATAAAAACTCTTTATTACTGTTTTTTTAGCTAACACAGCAATCACAAATACAGCTCTTGAAAAACAAACTTGTTTGTAATATGCTTCTGTAGGATGCCAGTTACATAAAGAAGTGGGATTTGTGTCACTAAACTGCACACTGACTGCTTTTCATCATATTTTCAAATGAATCAATATTTATTAGTCATTTAAACAAGCAGAGGAGAAAATAGTAAAAACAATTCTGAGAATTCAGACACTTTTGTTTTTTTTAACATCATTAACTGAAACTTATAATGACACAATAAATAGGAATTCTTATCATGATAAGAAATTTATCACAATAAATGATAAATGATGCGATAAATGTAAACCCATAATTTTAAATACTCTTAAAATGTTTAAGCAAGAGTATGTCAACAACATGCAAATGCAATGCTTTCACATTCCATGAGATTATTCTTTTGACCATGATGCTTTAACAATATATTCCAAAATGAACTGAAGTAAGAATAAGGAAAAATGAAAAGCAAATTTTGATGAAATTAAAAATGTGTTTTTTAGGAAAGATTTCCGATCTGCAGTGTCAGTGTCTGATTATGTAATATTTAAGAATTCTAGAAAGTATTACAACAATGCTGTATGACAGACTGATTGCTGGTAAGCCAGGTTCAGTCATTTTAAAACAAGAGCAAACACTTTATGTAGCTCATATAAATACGTTTTTGTTTTAACAAGTTTAGCATTTTATATGAGCAGTTAGTATGAATGTTGTAACAGTTCCTGTGCATATTTGGCAGAAAGTTCAGGCCCTTTCCAAAGGACCAACCAAAGTTTCCAAATTCTGCCTGTTGCAGTAAAGGCGCTGCTGTTTTGGAATCTCATCCAACTGAAATCAGACTTGGTAACTAAAACATGTTAAAGCTCATGGCGCGTCGCAGACGGCTCTCGGCTTCCTGAGTTCGACCGAGATAGACCTGCGAAAAAAGTCTTTCTGTTGCAGTTTAGTGAAATGCGCTCATTTCAGTGCTGCTGAACAACCACCTCATCCCGGCGGGAAAACGTTTTTCTAAATTCAATTTTTTTTTGCAACTCCAATGTCGACGCAGCTGCTGACTCTCTGCTCGTTGTTTTAAGCAGGGGATTACCTGGAGAAGATGTGGGCTGGTCGCGACGCCGCAGACATTAAAAGTAAGACTTTAACTCTCTCAGGTCACTTTCCTTTTTTTTTTTTTTTTTTGGTGCTTGTTTAACGATGCTTCTCTTAACTCCAGTTGAGAGGGACACCATGTCGGACTTCTGCGTGCTGGGGCCGCGGCCCCCGCCCCACCTGGCTCAGCTCAGCCACCTGAGTGCCAGCGGCCCCCTCCTCAAAGCTGGATCCGGGGACCCTCAGGCCCCATCGCAGCCACTTCAGCAGCCCCCTGTGCCCCAACAGCAGCCATCGCCTCACGGCCCCCTCCACCACAGCCCCCCCCTCCGCACAGGGCAGGTGCCTCCTCCTCCCCCGCCGCCTCCGCCTGGTGCGCTGCAGCCCTTGCTGGGGCCAGGTGGGCTCCTCTCGCCGCAGCTCTCCCCGCAGCTGGTTCGCCAGCAGCTCGCCATGGCCCACCTCATCAACCAGCAGCTGGCCGTGAGCCGCCTGCTGGCCCACCAGCACCCTCAGAGCCTCAACCAGCAGTTCCTCAACCACCCTCCCATCCCCCGGGGTTCCTCCAAAGGAGCGGGCGACCATCCCGGGAGCAACCCTTCGGCCGCCGAGGTGTCTTCTGAAATCTACCAGCAGGTCAGGGATGAGCTGAAGAGGGCCAGCGTGTCCCAGGCCGTGTTCGCCAGGGTGGCCTTCAACCGCACACAGGTATGAGCTCTGGGGCATCGGGCGCTACGCTGTTACCATGGGTTTCACTGAAAAAGATGAGTGAAAATAGCCCGACTTCAGTCAAGGTTTTGTTAACACTCAATTGGCAAATTAAAATGTTGACTTTAAGAAATAAATAAATAAATAAATGAAAAATCAGTTTAAATAAGTTGAGAGGTTTTGAGGTAAAAAGGTTTTAAAAGTTAGTTAAAGGGGCAGTGGTATGTGTTTTCCAGGCACATTTAGTAGTGGAAACTTGTAGGCAACAAATTTGCAAATATTTTTCTTAAGAGAGCTAATTAGGTTTTACAGTGTTTGATGCTCTCCATAGCATCATACTGTTGCATTCTCAGTCACTGAAGACATACTACTGTATGTCTTCATCCCAAGCATCAGAACGTCTATAATGGAAGGGCTGCTCTATCTTGTCCTGTGGTCCCTGTGATTAGCAGCAGCTTGCTGGGTCATTGGGTCGGCTCCCCCGCATTCGCAGCAGCACAAACACCTGATGCATTCAGGCTGCGCTGAGCTGCTTACAGCACGCCCCATTAGACCAGAGTAACAGGAGGAGGCTCAGGGAGGCCAGGTGTGATGGAGGGAGGCAGCTTTGTGTCTGTTTATAGAGCTGCACTTACATGTGAAGTCACCCAGTCACACGCTATCGACAACACGCTTACCCTTTTTTAGCTTTTAATATTCAAATTAGAGCATTGTGTTAATACCGATGCTCTAATGTATTCAGGGAACATCGATGATCTCATCAGAAATGATGGCAATCAACAATTTAGAAGCCAACAATAAGCAATTGTAAGATTTATTAATTAAAAAAAAGCATTCTTTATTGGAGTCCAGCAGGTTAAATGTTCTCAGCCCAAATAATAAAATAATGTTTTTGAGTACACCTTTGAGGACAAGACTCCTGCGCAGATGTCCACTTTGTTCTGTTAGATCCAGCTGAGAAATCCCACTGGAAGCTCTGTTTCTCCACCAGACTGAACAAGTAATTGGTTTTGCTCAATGCTAATACACAGGCCTGTCACAATAAATCAGTTCATCAATTAATTGCATGATACATAAAAGCAGGCTCTGTAATATGTATTTGCATAGTTTATCATTTTCTCTTTGTAACAAAAACTGGATGACAAAATTCTTCAGCCTGGTGTTTTGGTCTCAACCAGACATTTGTTTTTTGAAGGACAATTCTTTTTACAGAGACTTTATATTTTTTTTTTGTTTTTCTTTTTGTTTATTTATTTTTGGATACTTAAAATGCGTGAAATGTTAGATGCTCACTAGAATTTAAAGTTTATTGATCTTTAAGAATGTCTTATTGTATTATTATGTCATTACTATTACATTACTTGAAAATGGTCTCAAAACAATATTATTGTGCATTGCAATCATCTGTGGGACAATTTATAATTTGTTATAATTTGTTATCCTGACCGGCCTACTAATACGTGGTATGTCCCACCATCTAGTTAGCTAGCTAACTAGCTAGTTAGCTTACTAACTGACTTATTTACGCACCCACTCAATTTACTTGTGCACTGACACACTTACACACTAACGGTCTTACTTTCAGGATCTGTTTTCCAAGATAGTCCTTACTTCCACCTAGCCTTTCAAGTATGGAAAGGTAATGCGAAATTCATGAGCACATGTATTACTAGAAGTTATTTTATAAATATGCATTGTATTGTTTCGAATGACATGGATCACTGTGCAGGTATAACCTGTCAATTGTTTGGCATCTAGAGTTTCCTTCTCATTTAGAAACAGGAGGCAGATTTAGCTGCATGCAGGATCAGATGTATGGTAATGAACATTAAGATCATTGCTTAAATTACTACCCAACCATTTAAAATAAAGCATTTTCTCATAAATGCTTGCTAAATATAAAAATAATAGAAAAGTAAAATATGACTACATAATGAAATGGATCAAAAGGACAGTAAGTCGACACCAGTAATGTGTTTATAATAAAAGCTAATCTGACTTACTTTAACTTTAAAAAGTTGGAGCCTAAAACTAGTCAAATGAACGACATTTAAAATATTACACTGTGCGATTTTTCTTTTAAAACAAAGAAATACTAGAACTGAAATAGTGTTTGAGAACAATCTGTACAAATTAAGAGGTTTTTGTTTGCATTAATCTATCGAACTACATTCATCAAATTGGCCAAAACCCCCTGGATTCAGTCCTGATTTTTGTCCAATACTCATTAATCGCAACCCAGTGTAAAAAATCCAACTTTTCCAGTCTGTAAAAACATTAACATGGGCATGTTCTGTAATATCCTAATTACATCAACCCAAAAGCAGCAAGTCAGATCTTAAATCAAATCATAAATCTGCTTTGACCAGTGAAAACCTGATTGGTGCATGTGTAATAATGATAATGGAGGTTTGCAAAGTTGCTCCAAGAAAAGCCACAAGCTGTCTGGCCCCAAGTCTTTTTGGGGGAGATGAGAACAAAGACAAGATGTTTGGCTTCTAATGCCTGGCCACATATCTGGAAAAACCTAAATTCATTAAATGGACACAAACGAGTGTGAGCCATTCACTGAGAGCGGAGCAGGGTTTTATGAATTCTGACACAAAAATATCAAACACACAATGATTGGTTTGTCTAGTCAATAGCTCATCAAAACCAAAGAGTCCTTTTGTTTCACTCAATGCTAAACTGTGGGGAGGGAGAAGCGAAAGAAACTACCGTAAGTCAAATGGTTTATAAAATATGAAAGAAACAGTTCAGTTTTTTTTAAAGCTCATTATCAGGTGATATGTGTCACATATATTCAGGCCCTCTTCAAAGGCAGTATCATGTAAAATCAATTTCTTCAAGCTTTGCATCATGTTATTATGTTATTACCTGATTAAAATCATGTCCAGAGTTTTGACTTGATTCCTTCATGCATGTTTGAGAAATCCTTAAATCTCCCATGACAACCATTCAGCTGTGGAAAACACCTGATGGGACCGAGTGCCGCCTTCAAGACATGGCTCCTCCTTAGAACTGCAGCTTGCAAACGTCCGTGATTCACCTCCTGCAGACTAGCCAGTGGCAGTTAGCAAACACCTCATGGAATTCATTATACAGACTCCTTTAATATACAAAAACGTTGTTAAAGGGTTAATAGAGGAGCCATGTTGTGATGTCTTCCTGAAGGCAGAGTTTCAGAAAGAGCAGGAGCTTTTAAAGACACAGAGGCCAATTTTAAGGCATTAAATCAACAAGTTGATAACAACTGATTGTGCTATAAAACGGCTGGAAAACAAATCTTCTTTAAGACACTCCAAGTCCTCCTGGTCTTTTCCCCTCACTACTGAGACCCTGAACTATCCCTTTAAATACTGTGAAGGTGGGCAGAGGGTGACAGTGGCGATGTGTTTGCGTTGTGTTGGTCAGGGCTTGCTGTCAGAGATCCTAAGGAAAGAGGAGGACCCTCGCACGGCATCCCAGTCCCTGCTGGTCAACCTGAAGGCCATGCAGAACTTTCTGAACCTGCCAGAGAGCGAGAGAGACCGCACCTACCAAGAGGAGAGGGAGCGCACCATGAACCCCGCGGTGGGGCTGCCCTCCTCCAACTCCACCAACCCCGGAGCCCAGCGCCTCACGCAGGTTAGACATCTCCTCCAACCTCAACAAACATGAAAACAGAGATCTTGTTCCTTTTTTTTTTTACATTTGAAGTGATATAAACGTTGAACTGGGCCTCTATGTGTGTTTGTGCATAGAAAGTGTGGGAGAGGAGCCTGGACGACCCAATAGCCCCTGACACCTGGGCCTCCATCTGGAAGAACAAGACAAAGATCTCCAACTCTGTGAGTTATCTGCCATCTTTAACCTGACTGCTGCCCAGAACTCTGACCCCAAGCAGCCTTAAAAGCCTTCATAGGAGCTTGCTGTAAACAATAAAGCTGCATTCAGCGCTTCCATGTTCACCCACCAGCTTGGCAGCGGCTCTGATGTCAGGGCATATGCCCATTCATGGCCGCAGCCATGAATATGTTGCCCTGTTCTTATTATGGCTATGTAAAATTATCTTAGCATGGTTTACACTGGGGGAATGTAAGCGAGCTGGTCCGTGCACGTCTCGCAAACAACTTCAAACGCTGTGCATACAAGCTCTGGGAGAGCCAGCCCACGTCGGCTCGAACAGAAACAGCCCAAAGAGACTAAAGAGGGGGTTCTTAATGACTGGGATCTGTAAACACGGGTCATGTGGAGACGTGTGATGCAGATGTGCAGAGAACGCGGCGCGTCTGCTGAGAGCGAATGACTAATACACAGCTATCGATCGAGCTATCGCCTCGATCGTCAGCTGATAGCTTTCCCCTCACATGGTCCCACTCTGCAGAGAAATGTCAGAGTGGTTTTAGAGAGGAAATGGGCATCAGGTGATAAAGAGCAATAACTCCCAATGTCAGTCTTATTTCTGTTCTCCCTTAATTCCTACCTATTGATTGATTGGTTGATTGAGTTAATTTAAACAGGACAGCACGTATTAATGTTGTTGTAACTATTAGAGATTGCACAGATTCGATATTAATATCTGTATTGGCCCTGATATTGAAAAAAACCTAGATTGGGTATCCGTGACGATGTAACAGATCTAGAAGAATCAAATCTATTCAGTCTAATTCTATGCTTTGTGTTTTGAGTGAACACTATCACTCAGAATTCCTAATTCAACTTTCCGAACCATTTGAAAGAAGGTTTGAAAGTTTATTTTTACGTTTGACCAGGATAGTTAGCCTATTGTTTTTGTCGGTTTCAGTTTCTTTATTATTTATTTTACGTTGGCTGCAAAAATAAATATGTCTTCCCCCTCCTTGCTCTCTGCTTCACTGCAGTTAGCCCAGCCTGACATGAATGCTATCGCTAGTTAGCGTAGCAGTCAATGACCACAGATAAATGGTTTTCCTGTAACAGTGAAAACCATTTAACTGGTGTTTCTCTGCCATCAACACATTGACAGTACATGAGGTTGATTGACAGCGCTAAGCCCCTCCTCCTGGCTCTGATTGGTTGTTTTTGATCGGGAACATTTCATAATTTCAGATGGCAATGGAAACTCAGGGAGAAGGATCTATTCACAGATTATCTGTCTCATCTTATAATGTCACAACATGGTGAGATTTTTAATAGATATGGAATAAAGACATTGTTAATAAAAGTTACATATTGTTGCTTTAAAGGCTACACAGGTGGCGCTCTTTCTAATGGTAACAGACAGTGTGTTTCAGCACTTACATCCCTTAACAGATTATTCTGTGAGAACGGAGGCTTTCTAAGTTGAACGTCACACTCCGTCACTTTGTGGCCCTGCGTTGTTCTTCTTCCCCCAGCCGAAGCCGTCCGGCCCAGGCCCAGACCTGCCTCTGAAGCTGGAGACACTGGTCAACATCACGTCGGGCATCTACGACGAGATCCAGCAGGAGATGAAGAGAGCCAAAGTGTCGCAGGCTTTGTTTGCCAAGGTGGCAGCCAACAAGAGCCAGGTGAGCCGGGAGAGGAGGCCCCGACGGGCCGGGGGTTCTGTCTGGATCAGAGTCCAAAAGATATCAAAAACATCCACTAGGAGAAAACTGCTTTGAAAAGCTATTAGAGCAACAGGTGGGACAGAGAAGAGCCAGAGCTGTGATTTAAAGACGGTAGAGCTTTAAATGTGGCTGCAGCCTGTGGTGCTGTTTGCAGACGGTTTTAGGTGTCGACCTTTTTAATACTTTAAAATCTCACTGGAGGATGGAGTTTGTGTTGCTGAAAGTGGGAAAATGCCTCCAAGCTCTGTCCAGCTTTAGTACGCAAGAGCCAGAGTTACTGCATCTGTTCTCTACAGCAAAACAATGCTGGAAGTTAATCTAAAAATAGCTCAAATGAAGACATTCTTGTATGGAGAAAATAAAAAGGAAATGTGTGCATTTAATTATGTAATTCTAGTTTTTGAGGAATAGATAATTGGAGGTTTTTTAGTTGATACCTGACATTTCTGAAAGCTTCCTTATCCATGTTGTGTAACCTTGCCATCAGAAACTTTAATATATTATTTGCAATTTTATGTAACAGACAAAAAAGTGTTTAATTGTTATAATGAAGGAAATTATTTTTCAAAATTACTTACAGATGAAGTTTTATGATAAGTGGTGTGGATTTATCCTCTAACAGCTTTTCCAGTTCTGCACATGTAAGGACTAAAAGTTTTGCCTGACTGAACGCAGAGCGTTGATGAACTTTACAAACCAATCATTTTCTATTCAGTCACACCTCAGTCATCCTCCACATTTGAGTCTGGACTTTGACCTTCCCTTGGTGTCCATGATGCTGAAACTGAACAGCTGCATTAGACACAAGTCGACACTATTTACTACCTAGTAAGGCTGCACTGGTTGCATGTTTCTGGCTGATCACTGATTACCAGTATATTAAAAATCCTGAGCTGCCAATTCCATTTTTGGCCAATACCAATTTATTTTTTGTCTGAAACGTTGCTAAATATAGTAATAAAGTCAATGAGTTGCCAATAGTGGGAGGATTATTGTTAACTCCAAACATATAGATGTGACCTGGTGGGCCGGTCTGTCAGTCAAACCTCTTTCACACAGAGCAGAAGAGGATAGTGGTTAATTAAAAGACTTTTGCAGAGGTAGATAAAAATCGGTGGATAAGATCGGCTTCATGTGTGAAAATGGGCAGATCACAGATTTCCCAAAATTAAGAAAATCGGCACCAATAAATCGGTGCACCCCTACTACCTGTCTGGCTTCTGCAGGCAACTTTTTGGATTTGATTTGGGTTTAGCATTGTAAGTGGGGCTGAAAAAAATAATGTATGACACTTCTTTGGGTTTTTCATTTGAAAAGAATCTTGCAAACTTATTTTCATTTCCTTCTCACTTGTGCACTACTTTGTGCTGGTCTGCACATATAATCCTTATTAAATACACAAAAGTTTGAGGTTATAGCCTGATAAAATGTGAAAGAGTTCAGGATCTGTAGAGTGAGCAGCAGCACCGTCTGGCTCATTGACGGCCGTCTAGAGGCTTGTGTGTGTGTGTGTGTGGGTGTGTGTGTGTGTGTGGGTGTGTGTGCGTGCGTGCAGGACATGAGTCTCCTCTGTGTGTTGGTGGTGTGCTCCGTCCCCCAGGTCGGGGGTTGTGAGGGTCTGTGGGGCTGGCGGAGGGTCACGGCTCGGTGCACCCATCTGCTGCAGCTGGCCACGAGGACGGAGATGATCAGGCTATTAGCGGCACACGATGCCCGAGGAGGCTGGCTGAACACAGCAGCTGGCGGCACAAACTGGAGCAGTCTAGCAGACATAATTCAATCTTCTCCATCTTCCTCATTAAACGTCCCGTAGATCCAGGACTTTTCCGCTCAATTTAAACCGTTACTTCGTACTTTTTTGTGAGGGTCGGTGAAGTTACCCGTAATAGTTCCCTTACCCATGTCACTGTGAGCTGGTTGGAAAAGAAGACAGAACTTCAGAGGAGGAATCGATTAAAAAATGTCATCTCAGAGGTGTGTGATTAATCACGATTATTCGCAATGCCTAGAGTTCCTGTGGAGGGTTTTTAGCAGAAAGCGATAAGAAACTGAACGCTGCAGGTCTGAACGGAAGCCCCTCTCCTCCGCAGGGCTGGCTGTGTGAGCTGCTTCGATGGAAGGAAAACCCCAGCCCCGAGAACCGCACCCTGTGGGACAACCTGTGCACCATCCGGAGGTTCCTGGCGCTGCCGCAGGCCGACAGGGACCTGGCCTACGAGGAGGAATCCCGACACCATCACAGCGAACGGCTGCACACCGTCCTCCACCTGCCGCAGGACGCTCAGGTAAGAACTCCTCACTGTGTGGACGGACAGGCTGATTGGCTCCGGAAGCAGGCGGAAAACGCTGGAATATGCATTTCTGATTGGTTGAACCTTTTCAACTCTGATTGGTTCTGAAGCACTGAGGCAAAACACTCATTTACACCAACTGGACTGGAAGAGAAACCAGGGCTGTAATGGTTTTGGGTTTTCCAATTTTATTTCATTCTGACTTTTTTTGTCTCATTACTTAAATATTGTCAGTTTAGTTTGTATTAGTCATAGCAGTAGTTTTAGTTTATTTCATCCTTTGACCTTTTTGAATTTTGCACTAAAAAACCCAAAGTATTGGGATTATGTATTCACCGATTGGTTATTGAATACTACACAGAAGATAACATTTTTAAAAAATGAATTCAGTTATTGTTGAACAACCAGCTGACTGTTTTATAACAACCATTGCTGTTTTTTGGTTTTGTTTTGCAGAGTAGCATGAGGAGGAACATGGAGAATTGTAGTTTATCGACTGCTGATGTAAACTGTTTATATTGAGGGGAAAAAAATCACATTAGTTCAAAAGACTAATAAATAGATTCATAAACAGAAATCAAGAATATTATCTCTGTGATTTCAGAATGTTTTAGGATATAGCTCCAGTCAGTTCTAGATTTTCCCCATAAATAAAGATTTTTGCTTTTGTGAGTTAACATGTTTCTCAATGTCAGATTTTATTATTTCATTAGATTTAGTTAAGTGTAATAACATTGAGACAAACTTTGCTGCCATCTTGTTTTTCCTCCATGTCTCTCTTCAACGCCTCCTTTGCTTTTTTTTTTTTTTTTTCCTCTGGATGTGTCCACCGTCACGCAGCTCATTTGTCATTATTACCCTCAGATTTATTCTGCATGGGGCCGTTTGATCTCATGCACATGTGTTTGTGTGTCCCTGCGTGCCCCTCTGGAGCCAAGAATAAACAGTGTTGCTGGGTGGTGTGGCATCAGAGGAAATGCCCCATTAGTTTATGAGGAGGGTGGGGGTGGGGTGGGGGGATTGATGCAGGATGCATGCTAACATGTCAGCCTCTTTCATTGCTGCGACCCTCCCACTCACACACAACATGGAGATCACTCACTTTCTCCCACTGAAGACCCTCCTCATCCTCAGCAAACAGACCAGCCAAGACATTTTAACACCAACCTGCATGGATGAATTTGAAATCAACTCTGAACGTAGCTTGAAGGTAGAGAATGAAGCCATGAAGCCTCATAACAGGAACAGCAACTGACTGGATGATTCTGCTGCTGGGAAAAGGGTGGAGTGAAAAATGACTTTATTCTTCTCCCCTCTCCTTTGAGCCTGTGAAAATTATTATATGTTACTCTTGTTCTTTTGCTTTCTTCTTTGAAATGTATTTTCTTTACATACAACTTTGTTTTAGGACTGCAACTAACGATTTTAGCAAATGATTCATTTATCTATTATTTTGACGAGTAATCGGATAAATATCCAGAGTTTTCTTTTAACTATTTTTGTATATTAGAAATGCATAAGAAAATGCAAATCAACAAATAACTAGATTCCTTTCGTAAATTAGAAAATAAACATTTTATTGCATAAAATTTAGTAACAGCATTCTGGTAACACGTCATTTGACGGGTTGTGAATAAGACTGTCATAACACCGTCATAAACATGAGTAAGTCTTCATGAATATTTATGACTGTTGTCATAAAGTGTCATTCGGTAAATCATGACACTTTTAATACAAAGTTGATATTATTCAAAATGTCTTTGTTATGTCAACTTGACATGAACCAAGAAATCATAATCTGACATAAATTTATTATATGACGCTTCTACCAGGCCGAACATCTTTGCATATCCACAAAACACCAACATTTTAAGATTTCAGCATCTGAAGTCAAGAGTCTCATCATACAGATTTTCGCTGTTCACTCCATCCATCTGTTTCATACGTCTGTAGAAACAGTTTCGCAAGAGATCAGTATCCAGCCACTGTCACTGAGATCAGTCATCATGTTGTGATGGTGATAAAGAACAGGTCTGTGCAAGTTGCTGCATCCTGAAAAAAAAACAACCAAACAAAAAATCTCAGGACTTAATCAGATTCCCTCCTTTTTTCCCCCCCAAGTCTCAAATATATCAAACCACCACAGAGCAGCAGAGTCCAGCAGAAAGACGTGTCACTTCCTTTGTCATGGCTCTCAGTAAAGATGGGAGGGTTGTTGGTTAGCCTGAGTCCAGCTTTACATGTGTTAAATCACAAAAACACATCTAGGAATCCATCCGATCTCCAGTAGATCATTATTCCACATGCGAGGGAGGACACACTGGTTCACTTTTTACACTTCCGATACGATACCAATATCTGAGGCTTAGTATCGGCTGATATCAATATGACACAGAAAAACAGTGAATTGACTTAAAATGTGTGTTTTTTAAAAAAAATACAGACATTAACGTGGTGACTTACAAATGTACTTGATAACTGTGCACCAGAACAGCTCACTGAAATACACCAACAGCTTCACAAGCTTGGTCAAACATGGAAAAACAACACAACTTCTATTTGTTCAGTCAGCACAATCAATCAATCAATCAATCAATCAATCAATCAATCAATCAATCAATCAATCAATCAATCAATCAATCAATCAATCAAAGCTTATTTATGTAGCACATTTCAGGAACAAGGCAGTGATTCACAATAATAACACAAAGTTTTGAAATTAGGAGAATAACAGCCAATTTAAAATAAATAATAAAGAAACGGCAACTAATAAAAACGATGTAAAAATTATACAGTGACAAGCCTTCTTTCGAATGGTTCACAAAGTGAAATTAAAAATTCTGAATATAATGTAAAGTAGATAATAAAGTATGACACAAAGCATAGAATTAGACTGAATAGATCTGTCCTTATGATTGGGCACATTGTTACCAATAGATCTAGAATTTCTTTCAATATCAGAACTGATACTGATGTTAGTATCAAATCGTCTACTACATTCTATAAACCAAAAACAGGCATATGCTCAAACATCACATCTTCTGATCCAGACGCTCAGCATCGCGTTACCATCCTCTGCCTCTGCTGTGGTTCAGAGTTCAAAGTGACGCTCTTATCATGCATTAATGAGGAACGACATCTGTGTGGGTGTGTGTGTCTGTGCATGAGACTGTGTTCCACTGCGGGCCCCACATTGGCCCCATGTTTCACACAATCTGGTACTGATCCTGGGTGGTTCCGCCGCTCAGCAGTCTGCGCCGATGCAGATCCACATAAAAAATGAAAGCGCCGCTGCGACTCTGTAGTTTGTGTCTGAACAGACCCGGGTGTTCGGTGTGAGACGGTCCTGTGCGTTGGGGGGCTTTGAGAAATCACTGCCTGCCAGAGTGTGTGTGTGTGTGTGTGTGCGTGCGTGTGTGTGTCAGGTCTGCAGGTGCTGTGTGTCTCCAGAAACCGTCTCCACAGCAGCAATGTTCATCCCACTGCCGGTAAAGTCTGCCCTCATAAATAATTTCTCTTTTGATTTTTGCTCCATTTATTTTTATTTCTTTACTCCAGTTGTGCTGCTGTTTATGTGCGTGACCTCTTGTTGTGGAAGAGGATCTCCGAAATAACAGACTAGAAAAAGAAAAGGCAACATCTATGAGTCTCACTTCAGTGGGAAGGTGTGCTTCAGAAGATGAGGGCTTTTCTACTTACATTTCCATAATTACTCAGAAGTTATTTTAGAAATATGCTGCCTTTATACAATTTAAAAGAAAAAAACAAATGAATACATGAACAGGGGTGTGGCCACAGGGGTTGCTGGTGGGGGTTGGGGCCCTGGGTACCCTTGAAATCTGATTGGCCACCCTGTCTGGTCACCCTACCCAAGCTGTCAGTTTGTTCATATCATATCATATCATATCATATCATATCATATCATATCGTATCGTATCGTATTGTATTGTACAAAATATGCATTTCTGTCATAAATTATTAGAAATTATTCTTTTGTTGTTTTTACAATTGCCATTAATAATTTTTTGGGTGATTGTTTTGAGTTTGTTTTTTTAGGACATTACACATTAATGAACATTTTCATTTAAATACATTATATTATAGCCAAGTGGCTATTGCTTGTTTCTTGTCTCTTCAGCAGATTGATGTACATGGTGTTTAATAATAATAATAAGAAGAAGAAAAAGCAGCCTCAGATTACTGCACCAAAAAACTTAATGAAGTGGAAAATGTGAAAATGAAACAGTTGTTTGTAATTTGTAGACTATAAGGTTTCAATAATTTTGACTTTAAGCAGGTAAGTAAGTTGAATAGATTTAGCATAGCAGCGCTAAAAACTGATTTCTGTGCAGTTAAGCTGCGCTAAGCTAAGCAGGCTAATTGTGACAAGAAAAATGATCCATTATAACAAACGAATCTACTGCACAGGTTTCACATGCTAAACAGATCTGTGTGTTTTATTTTGGGTAAATAAATAATTTTGTTGTTGAAGTTTTTCCCCGCTGGTCATTGTGATATGAGTGCAGTTCATTTACATGAAATGAACATTTTTAATGCGCCGCCCTAAGAAAAAATATGTATTTAATAATAATTAGATCCCACAACATATTAACAGTTTTCCTCACAAACCCCACATCCAGATTAACAAACAGCAAAAATATTACATCTCATTTTAAAAATAAATAAATTAAAAAAAACCCTGATGTATGTGAATTGGAAACATTTTACATGAGAACACGATTACATCAGACAGGAAGATACAAAGTGGTTAAACCAACGGGGACGGTGGCAGCCATGTTGAAGTTTCTTCAACTCAAACAAGCGGATGCTTCACTTCAGTGTTACTGTTTAGCTGAGCTGAACTATGACCACAATGCACACTCGCTATGTTTCTCTGTAAATCTCTGATGATTTTACATGACAGATGATTAACAAAGCTATTAAAACGTCTGCTTTACAAGTCAGCTCATTGCAGTTTATTGTGGCCACAGCATTGGTGATGGACTTTAGCTGGGAGGAGGCTGTGAATTAAATCGATTTCCTATATGTAGATAAGATGTTTTGATGTTCTAGCAGATTCATAAGTGAAACAAAATAACCCTTCCCAATGTGAAAATGCAAAGAAAAAACAATGTTAAACATTACCTTATTACACTCATTATTACTTAAACTCCAACTGGAGCTTATTGAACAGCAGGTGGGATATTTGACAACATTCAACATGAATCACCATCAGGTGTTGTAAAGTACAGATTATGACCCTGTTGACTTTCCATAGCTCACAGAAAAACCTAAAAACCTTTTAACTTCGCTGAGAACGAGCCGCTGAAGAGTCGATGATACATCACTTTAGTTTGGAGCAAGGTTATAGTAGCTTTGGATTTTTATCATTATTGTTTAGTTTTATTTCATTGTGACTTTATGTTTGACTAATTCAGTTAGATTTAATTAGTTTGTAGAGTGCTTGCTAGTTTTTGCTACACAGTAAAAGTTAAATATTGCTTAGTTTTGGTGTAGTTTTGTTTTAGTTTATAGTAGTAGTTTTAGTTGATTCATACTTCATTTTTAGGTGCAGAATTCGAAAAGGTCAAAGTATTGTATTGTGATTATGAATACATCGATTGAGTAATGAGTTATTGCTGAACAACCAGCTGGCTGCTGGCTTCTAACAACTTTTGCTGTGGCCTTTTTGTGGACTAAGTTCCACCAGGTGGAGAATGGAGAACCGTCATTTATAGATGGCTGACATAAACTGCTGGTGTGGGGGAAAAAAATCAATTTCACATCAGTTCAAAAAGCTAATAAATAGATTCATAAACACCAAAGTGAAGAATATTATGTATAATTTAAGCATGTTTTACTTTTGTAAACACACAATATAGTCTCAGTTAGCTATAGTTTTCCCCATTAATTACCATTTAGTTGTTTTTTTTTCAGTTAACGAAAATGTTTTTTCAGTTTCAGTTTTTGTTATTTCGCTAGTTTTAGTTAACCGTAGCAACCAGTCGGGTTTTGTCTTTTGTCTTCACCCGCTAATTTTCTGTCATGACACTCTCACTAGACTCTGCACTTTTATTTGGGAAAATGTGTTAGGGACTGGAAAGCATTGATTTTTACAAGATTTCCTTCTCCTAAAACATTGGTGTAATGTCTGCACACCTATTAACAGCTTCAATTTAGCATGACGTGAACTTTAAATCACGAGTTTCTTTTAAAAAAAAAGGGAAAAAAAGGCAGGTTCTATAATTTGGATCTTTGGTTGCTGCATCTTATCGTTTATGTTTCCCATTTGAGGACGGAGTGTTGACGCCGTGTGTGTGTGTGTGTGTGTGTGTGTGTGTGTGTGTGTGTTGTGTCCGTGCTTGCCTCAGTGTGTTTGTCTCAGCGCTGTACCCCGGTGGCCTCTCGCTCTGCTGCTGTAGGGTGGAGTCTGGGCTTTTGGTGAACCACAATTAAGTTAATTCTTTAATTGCAGATAAATGGAGTGAATACCACACACAGCGAGAGACATGAAAAGGACAATGCAGCAAAGCCTAGCATGCAGAGTGCACATACGCAGCATATGGGATGTAGACCCACACGAGACTGCTTATGATTTTTAATCAGAGAAACTGTGTGTGATGTCAATAAAACAGGATGTGGTTTAGTCCAGACTAAGACAAAAAGACAGACAAAAAGATAGAGACTGAAACAGGCCTAGACAGACAGACAGACAGACAGACAGACGACAGACAGAGGATCTGGGGAAAATGAAGCAAAAATTAACAGCTAAGGTGAAGTCATGCCAAAAACTAAGAGAAAAGTGACTCCCCCCCCATTATATATTTATCTCTGTGTTAATGGTGTCTCTGGTGGTCACACACTCCCCACTCCACCCCCACAAACACACACTCACACATCCAAGCAGGCAGAAACACGGGGAGCGTTAGCTGCCCTGGAGGACCTGAGCTCATTAAGAAAGAGATAAATGTTTCATATTCCATAATTCTTTCATAGTTCTGCGTCGTAATTTGCCTTGATTTACGTTTAAAAGAAAACTTTCTCATTTCACTGCAGAGCACTCAGAATGCTGCCAGGAGGACAGGAGGGTGTGTGCGCGTGTGTGAGGTGTTTGTGGGCGTGTGTGTGTGAGTTACAGAGAGTAGAGGAATGGGGAGAAAAAAAGGGATTTAAAGAATATTAAATCACACCACAAGGAGAGATGGCCTCATCACAAAGTTCCAGATCTTTGTGGTTTGACTGGCTTGATCTAAAAGTGACATTGAATCTTCTTTATTTTTTTAGGCATCTTAGGAGCAACACTTTGAAACTCCAGTGGCGTTTCATGAGTGTTCATGAGTGTTCATGAGTGTTATCTGTTCTGATTGTCCTGCAATTGTTCCTGAGAGTAAAGTAAAGGTACAAAACAGACCCCAGGAGCTCAGAACCAAGAACAACATGACTTAGTCAAGTTTCTTTAGATTAATCAAATGATTCACAAGCAGACTCAGGAGTAAGTCTTACATAAAAGAACAAACTCCTGGAGTTCTCTCTAACGATGTAATGATACACCCAGGGATCAAGAAAACCCCAGTTTTGGTTTTCACAAACTGAAAATGTTTCACAAGTAAGAAAAAGTTTTTAAAATTGTCTGCAGTCAAACTGATCCCCTTCTGTATTTCTGCAGACATAACTTGTTTCATAAATCTCAAAATCTACTTTAAAGAATCTGTTTGTGATAGAATCGTCCTGTTATGGTGTGACCATTCTTTTGGTATATTTGTTGTTGCTATAACGCCTGCTGGGTTAGCTAATGTTCTCCACATAATATTCACTGACAGAAAAGAATTGGAAAGATTTTGATCAGAATCCACCTCTCGAAGTGGTGATACCAGTTAACTAAAATGGAATATTTTTCTGTCAGTTGTACTTTTCTGGATCATCCTGGTCATCAGAAAAGCCCATCCAGATGCTGCCACGTTAACTTTGGCTCAGATTATTCATGTTGACAGCACAAGCTGCCAGCCACTCTCTTTAAATGAAGCCTGACCCACTGTCTCCTCTAGGTCACGCAAAAGCAGTGCAGACAACTCAGATGACAAAATATAAGATTTGCATATCAAATAAGCCTTGCTGTGGCCCTCCTCTTGTGCCTGTTTTCAGTCTCACTTAGTGCTACAGCAGACAAGGAGCTTGTGTCTGCATGTGTGTGAAACAGCAAAAAAAAAAAAAGGGGGGGGGGAAATAGAGAGAATGTTTTGCAACTGTGACTCAGATCCTATTGTTTCTGTTAGGTTTTAGTTTCTTCATGTTACTACTTTTTTACAGACTTCTCTTCACGCTGGCCAGCAACATCTCAACAAGGGCAACCAGTTTAAAGGTCAAGGTTAGGTGCTTGTGGAGCAGCGTCTTTGGTATTCCGTGAAAAAAGACAAAACATTCGTTGAACACAAGTATTCTTCAAATACTGTGGCTAACCGACCTTTAGCCACTAGCATTGTTGAAATTAGCATCTACTTCAGAGCTTCCTGCTAGTGCTAGTTCTTTAATATCTAACTGCATTTGATCATCTCTAGATGAAATTCAAACAGTGTTACTCCAGTACTACTTCCTTTCTTCCTTCAGAGTAGAAGTTAATAGACAAGGAATACAGTCTGCGGGGGTTATGTCCTGCAGTCTGACCTCTTTGCCAGTAATGTCCAGCGATATATTTGTAGGAAGATTCGGGAAGCTTTGAAGTCTGAAGACACCGTCATGTGGTTTGGATGTGACAACTTGGTGGTGTGTGGGAGTTTGTGGGGGTTGAAAATACTAAAACGAAATGATGTGCCCGAATGACCAAAAACAGGAATATTTAGGCTGATTTAAAGTCATACAGAGACACAAACTGTTATGTCTGGTGGCCGTAGTTCTCCATGTAGTTGTCGTGGGTTTGATTCCCGGTGTAGAGCCGTTTGCTGCATGTCTTCTCTCTCCATCTTGTTTCCTGTCAGTTGACTGTTCAATAAAGCATCTAGTTGCAAAAAGTTAATTTTATTTTTTATTATTATAAATGCACACATGAACTGGAATTTCAGTAAATTGTTGGTCAAAAGTTAATTAATTATTTTTCTAACTTAAGGCCTGCATAAATACGTATTTATTATTACATTTGTTTTTGTTAAAACAGGAAAATGAAGGTAAAACCTCATGAAAGTGAGTAGGCTTGTGCCATGGGCGTGCACGATTCTTTTTTTTTAACCAAATGAACATTTTACATTCCTTTGAGCATGAGGCTTTTTTTCCTGAAGTGATTACAGTGGATCTTCTTGTAGCTCTGATCTTTCTCTGGCCTTCGCTGCAGAGGTTTGGAAACCAAAACCATGATCTTTACATAACCTTAACACAATAGTTTTTATTCCTAAACTTAAACAGAGTTTACCCGTGTGGATGACAGGTCAGTAAACAGTCATCCTATGAGTCAGTTTTCCGACTAACAAATCCCTTTTTTAAAGTCTGAAACATGTTTTTCTCATTTTTTGGGAGGAAAAAAAGGATCAGAAAATGTTTAACAAAGCAACCAGATTCAGAGGTCCTGTCCCGCGGCCGTCCTGTTGCTCGGCTACGGGTTCAGCTAGCTGTTTCGGCGGAGTGCGCCGACCTCAGTGACATGAGGCTCTCGCTTTTTCAGTTTCTAATTAAATCTACCAGAGAGAGCAGACATGTTTAATAGTTTTCACCTGGTTTTGTGTCCCCACGTTTAAACTTTTACCCCATAAACCGTGCAGATTTTCTCTATAACACAAAACACACATACACACAGCTTTGACAGGTAGCCTTACATCTTCAACCTTATCGTCTTTTATAATGCTATAAACTCTAACTTTAACATATTTGAATGGATTTTTATGCTATAGATGAAATGTTTCTGAGGAAAACTTGCACGTACACACACGCATACTTGAAAAGCTGAAAAATGTATGATGTAACCATTTCACACCAGTTGGTATGAATGATTATTGATTAGTTTTTTGGTTTTAAATATCTGAAATACTGACAACTGGTGGCGTGACCTCTCCTGTTTCATCCGTATTTTTCTCTCCATGCCGTTGGTCTTTATTTTTCAGCAGTTATGAGTCCCAGTGGCGAAACCTGGAACTGCTGCTGCGCCACTTACTCAACAAAGAGTGAGTTTATGCCACCAAGCTTGTTGAGCTGGCTGTGAGAGGTTGAGCAGCTAAAGCCTTTCCTTTGCCTACATCCCCCAGAATGCTGTGCAGTTCTGGGTTGGATTTCAGTGAAATTACTGAAAATTCTATCAGACAGATTATCTAGGATTTAATAAGAGTACTTTCTTCTGTGGTCTAGATGGAAATCTCATTTACAGCAATAATACTAAAAGTTAAAGTTATGGTTTTCTATATATAATCATCTTCCTAAAATTCTGTAATTTTTTGCCATAAAAAGGTGATGGTTTTTTTTGGGGTTTTTTCCAAAATAACTTTTGGCAAAAAAGAGAGACTTTGCCCAATATTTTAGGAACATGATGATATTGAATATTTTATCAGATTTATTGTCCAGTGCTAGCTGTTTCTATACTTTTTACAGGAATTTCTTACATAAAAGTTCAGTGGGGGGAAACAAATGAAGATGTAAAAAGCCCTGCAGGATAAGATCAGTTTTAGGAGGTCGTGGAGGATTCTCGGTTTCATCGACACCTCAAGATATGGTGGCTCCTGGTTGGCATGGCAGCGGCGCCCCGTCTCACTCCCGTCCTAAACCAGGAGTCAGGGGAGAGTCGGAGTGAAGGAGGAGACGGGGGTGTCTTTAGAGCGGGGCTCGCTGCACTCTGCTCGCCAACATCATCATTAGCTCATGAGGGAGACCAGACCTCACCGCCGATGCATGCCTGTGTGTGTGTGTGTGTGTGGGTGTGCGTGTGTGTGTGTGTGGCCATTGATCCAACGAGTCCCCACATGTCAGCCCGAATAAGCAGAGAAGTGATGAAGGCCTAGGGACGAGGGCTGGCGGGTCGCGGTGCATTTCACCATCCTCTCCATGATTTACCCTCAATTAAGCTATTAAGTGTCTGGGTTAGCTGCAGCGGTGGGGGGTTTGTGGATGTGTGGTCCTCATTAAAGCGAGGAAGCATCTTCTTTTTCATGCCTCATGCCTTTAACTGTCTCTGTTCTGCTCTTGGCCTCGCCTGCATTCTTCAAGCCTTTTTTTAGATGTTTCAGGGAGCGAAACAAAACAAAATCTGGATTATAGAAGGAGAAAAGAAAGGAGGGAAAAGAAAGGAGTGAATTCCTGTAAACTGGTCATTCCCGTCCCCCGGAATATAAAGCCCCCGCGAATAAAGTGGAGCAGTTTCATGGTCTGGCCGGCCCACAGTATTATTTAAGTAATACCCTGTTATTATTGAAGAGAGAGGGAGAAACGCGAAGGACTATTATCTTTATGTGGGTCCTTTAATTTTAATGTGCCACAGATTTATAGCTGGGCATTCCAGTGGGGACGCCCCTCCCTGCTCTTTAAGACAGCGGGGCGGGCCGGGACCACAAGGCTCTCACAACAGCCACTACCTTCTGACAAACAACCAGAATCCCCGACATCCCTCCCAACACTTCATCCTGGCCTCCTCACAGCTGTCAAACAGCCTCAGCTGCTCCTGACAGCCAGCACACCAACCCCTCCAACCCCCCCTCTAAGCCCCCTCCACCCCTCCCCACCCCCCCACCCCAAACACACACACACACACACACACACACACACACGGAGGCTACGGGTTAAACGCTGCTAAACATTGAGCTGCTTCAGTCCTAACCCAGATTACTGAATAATCTGAGTTGATAAAAACACACATACACCTTTGGTGTGGATGGAGTATGAGAAGTGAGAAACCTGCTTTTGAAATCATTTTCTAAGGCTGAAGAAGAATCCTTCTGATCTTTAAAGCTTTTATTTTTTTTAAAAATATGTTTTTTTACATGTTTGTAAAAACTGTCGTCTTGTTGTAATATGAAGCAGATAATCTGAAAAGATCTCCACCGCCTCCCTGAGCGGCTGTTGACTCCCGGTCTAAAACAACCAATCAGAGCCAGGATTAGGGGCTTAGCGCTGTCAGTCAACTTTGTGTATTCGCTGCTAAATGTGCTAATGGCGGAGAAACAACTGACCGCTACAGGAAAACTGCTTATCTGCCGTCATCAGTGGCCATGCTAACTACATTAGCTGGGAATGAGCAGCACCTCACAGAGGATTCTTGACAGCCCAGAGGCACAGCTCCTGACTCTGAATGGTCGTTTCTAGTTAGCACTGGGAGAAGGCAAGGAAGCTCAATTTTTCCCAACAAATTATCTGTCTCATACCATCCTGTCATTATATGGTGGCAGTTTCAAATTTAATTCTAAATCAACAAACAAGACTGAGGAAGAAGACTCAGCGACTGATTCAGAAATCAAATGTCATTGTGATGAGAAATATCAGATTGTTTGTGTCAGAAGGTCTCTTTATGCTCCTTTTACCTTTAACCTTTCACTTTTTAACCTCTCTTTTGAAATGGAAGGCAGTCAGCTTTTCAGATAATTCAACCAAATCGTCAGCCTGGTGAGAACCAGTCCCTTCGCTTCGTACAGAGGGTCTGGACTCTGGGCTGTAGAGAGATGATTGCTCCCTGGAGACTTCCTGAAACAACTCGATCAGATTTTACCCGGTTGCTAGCATTCAGCCTTGACGTATGTAATGCGCCAGAAGTTGCAGCTGTTGTAAACAACCATCCCTCACTGCAATGAGACTGGCAAATCACAATTCTAAAACAGGGCAGAAAATCAACGTCATCATTCTGAACTCCCACTTCTGTTTGCTGATTGGCCTGGTTGAAATCCAGGTCAATGGGAGAAATCCCAGAAGGGAGATGAGAATCGAGTTCAGAGGTTAAATTCTGACCTTTCTGCTTAGAAGTTTCAGGTTTTCTACATTTATGGGTTTGGTCCTAGTATTCTGCTTTCCAAAAATTAACATTATTCTTTATTTTTATCCGTTATGACCACATCTCTCTTCTAACTGCTGGGGAAAATATGACAATGTTAATAAAATTGTACATTTTGTTTTGAAAGGTCTTTCATTCTAACTATCTCACATGTATCTGCAGCTCAGACAGCTGTGGCCCTGATGTTCACAGCTTTATTTTGTATGATTGTCCTTGAACACCCTTTCCCCTCGTCTGCCCTCAGAGGTTCTGAATGAGCTGGTTAAATAGTAATGGGGCTGTAAGACGCTTCCTGGCGGACCGCTGGTTGGTGTTTCACTACAGCTAATCTTACACACATTAGGTCAAAGGTTTACTGGACAGAAAGGCGTTTAAATGCAGCCCTGGAGCAGGTTAATGGTGCTTGACGCTTCGGAGCTGTGAAACACTTGTTCTCACCTTTTGTTCACTCTGCAGTCCTGACTACTGTGTACCAGAGGAGGGGCAGTTAATGGATGTTTTATAAGATGGATTGCATCACAGCGTGTTCAACATTTTCTCAAAACTTGTCATTTGATCTTAGATTTAAACCCACATGATTTTCCTTTTACCAAATGGATTTCTGGTTGGGTTTTTGATCAGGGGTCACTGTGCCCCGTTAATCAGCTCTACTTTCTTTCTCGCCAGGCACTTCACAGGCCACCCCCGCTTCCGGTAAAGGAGCACCACTTGTCTCCGATGCGCGAAGAGACGCTGCCTGCCCAAGTGAATGAGGAGAGATCGCAGAACGTGGTAGTTGGAGCAGCAGGACAGGCGGCGAGCAGCGCCGGCGGCAACAAGAAGCCGCGATCACGCACTAAGGTACAGTCACTAAAAGACCCTTTCAACCTTTGACTCAGCTGACATCTTGTGGAAGGGGTCACACTATGAATATCTGGTGCGAGAGACCAAAACAAAATGACGCTAGTTACGACAGCTAAAATGACAGATCAAGGAAGGAGAGTGCTAGCGTATTTCCAGGAGTATAAGTCACATTAGCCAAAGTATACATCATGAAGAGGAAACAAATGGATACACATTGTGTTCACTTGCTTTTCAACAAACTCACAGGAACTTTTGACTTCGGCATGGAGATCTGGTAGCAGTTTGTGACACATCGATGTCTGTCTGCTAACATGGTGGGGTCAGGAACAGTAGCACTTTGCTAGCGAAGTGCGCAGCAAGGCGGAGCGGAGACGCATGCAGTGTAAATCCGGTGTGATTGAGAGACATCTATATTCATCTCCTTGGCAACTACAGGACATAGCTGCACCGTTCACTAGCCCTCTGAGTATCCAGCTGTGGACCTCCATTTTTATTTCGGCCCTCAATTAGCTTCCTTCCTTTGATTTCCTTCGATCAAGTTACCAAAACTATGATGTCCGTCAGTATGAATTAACCTTTAACGCATCAGTTAAAAACTATGTCATGAGGAGGACAAAGACATACATAAGTTGCACTTGACAATAAGTCGCAGAACTATGAAAAATGTGACTCATAGTCCAGAAAACACTGTAAACAGAGAAGGCACCAAAAGGTCATACCACTGTTCTGTGGGGATTCTTCCCTGTTTTCCCTTCATCAAACTGAGGTATTTAGCAAAGAAAACTGGGCAGAACCCTCAGCTGACAGTTGAAGCAGAAATACTTCAAAAGGTCTGTAGCATTAAAATACTCTTCTGCTCTTTACCTTCTGTATAAAATGTTCAAAACCTTTCATTTTTCCATTCACTTTAATGCAATATAATATAACTTTGGTTACAGCATTTTGCAGTCATTTCAACAAAACGTTAAAATATAAGCAAGAGGTTATGGAGAGGTAGTCAGCAAGGCCAGTGGTGAATACTTGATTTGCAATTCTCGATAGTTTTCCATTCAGACACAAAACTCCTGCTGACAGCCCGAAATGTCAAGGCTCACAGCAGTTTTATGCGCCAACAACTTTTCACGCAGTGAATTCTACACTTCTTTGTATCGGTCTGTCAAATAAAACGTGAAAGGTGATTTGTTCTGTCACGTTTGTTCTTCCTGTCTGAATTGGCCGTTTCCTTCCAGATTTCCTTAGAGGCCCTGGCCATACTGCAGAGCTTCATCCAGGATGTGGGCCTGTACCCCGACCAGGAGGCCATCCACACCCTGTCCGCGCAGCTCGACCTCCCCAAGCACACCATCATCAAGTTCTTCCAGAACCAGCGCTACCACGTTAAGCACCACGGCCGCCTCAAGGAGCTGGGCGAGGGGGCGGCGGCCAGCGGCGGCGTCGACGTCAGCGAGTACAGGGACGAGGAGCTGCTCTCCGGCTCCGAGGACCCGGAGTCCAGTGAGGACGGGGCCGAGGAGATCTACCAGACGGCCGAGGGGAGCAGCGGCAGCACGGGGGGGCTCAACCAGCCCCCGACCTCCTCCACCTCCACCCCCAGTCAGTCGTCCTCCGGTAACAGTGTCGCTCCAGAGGAGGGCAAGGACAAGGGGCCCGGCCGGCTTGGTGGTCCTCTGGTTCCGGGTGGCTCCTCCTCATCCAGTCCTCAACAGCAGACTGACTACCAGAGGTAGAAACCGAGCGACATTGCCAGATCAGGACAAAACTGGAGAAGAAGACTCTAGGAAGTTGTCATGACAGCAGCAAAGCAACGGCGAGAGGCGTGGATGTCCGTGACGGCACACTGATCTGAGATCCCACATGTACATGACTCTAACAGTTCATGGTGACAATCTCCCATCTGTGGAATTTGTGAATTTACCTCAGAAAAAGACTGCAGGGTTTTTTTCGGAGCGGTTTGTGTAACTGTGACCAAATGATCACAGAACCGTTTTATCGTTTCCCCCCCATCTGATTTTTAAGACCTTCGCTGCTCAAGCAGAAACAGTCACTCAACTTCTCTGCCACAAAGGGAAGTTCCTCCTTCTGATCACTGAAGTCTGAGCACACCTCACCAGGAAGGTCCTCACCCGACTGTCAGGTTCTCTCCCCTCAGAGGCGACGGGAACCTGAGGCTTTCATCCATCCTCAGGAGACGGTGACGTTGCTTTCGCCTGCCTGAAAATGCACACAGACAAGCTTTAATTCGCCGAGGGAGGAGGGCAATGGAGACTCCAGAGCCCCCGGTAGTCCTGTCTAGCACTTACAGTTCACACGGACTCACTGCTGTTAGGGGCGACCTTCTGCTCTCCCCAAGGGACAGTCGGGCCTGACCCACCTTCCTGGCTCCACCCGTCAACGTGTGGTGGAAGAAAAAAAATAAATAAAAAAGTACCCAGAAGGTTTAAAGACAGCGCCTAGATGTTCAGCAACCAAACAATCAGTCACTTTATGTGCGGTAGTCGTCCCTCCTCCCCTCCCTGCCCACAGTCCCTGTGTTTCACCACACCTAAACGTCACCAAGCCTATTTATTGCTATCTTTATCCATGATTATTATTATCATTATTTTTATTATTGTTGTTATTATGGTTAGAATTGCTGTCACTGCGTGCTATTTCTAGGTTTTATTTCCATGGTTTGAAGCGGCGGTTTCCAGAACTGGGCGGCTGTGTGGACAACAGACAGTAAAAGTTTCGGTTCCGCCGTCAAAAATGGGGGACGAGAAAAAAACAAAAGAAAGTCGGCGAGGCTGGACAAACATAAAGAGAGGCAGTTACTGATGTTACTGGGTAAAATAAAAATGTCCTGTCATGCCATGCCATTTTTTTTATTAGCTGTGCCCCCCTCCCCCCTCCAAAAAAATTGGAAAGACGTCTTAGAAGGAAAGAATCCAGTGTGCTTCTTTTTTGCTGCAGTTGATGACAATCTACTTTTTTGAGCTCTTAAAGAAACGTGGCAGGTTTAACTCTGTTGTTAGCTTTTAATGTTTGTAAGTACCCCAAAATGGGATACAGTGTTGCTATTATACTTGTTTTGTTTTGTTTGTTTGTTTGTTTCTTTTTTTTCTGAGTGTTTTTAAAAATTTGAGCCAGTTCGGAGAGACGGAGGACTCAGTGAAAACTTTCAACAAGGCTATTTAAAAAAAACCACACACACATACACACACATGCTCTTCTTATTTGATGTCTGGTGCAGTCGTGTAAGCGTTCAGTATGTTTGAAATACTAGCATGGATACTGTCCGGTTCGACGATGGTGATTGGCTGCTGCCCAGCGAGCTGCCTGTCCAGTCAGTGCTCTGTGTGATGATGATGATGATGATGTTGTGTTCTTCTGTGTGACAGGAATCAGGGTTAGACTCCAGTAAGGAAATCTTTGTTCATAAATGTTGAAGTGAATTAAAATTTGTGCATTCAAAACTGTTTTGTTGTTGTGATCTCCATCACGGGGCAGCGCACACACACACACACACACACACACACACACACACACACACACACACACACACACACACACACACACACCACACAAANCACACACACACACACACACACACACACACACACACACACACACACACACACACACACACACACACACAGGACAAACGACCGTACACACACACTCACACCTAACTGTGACTTGCAGTATTCAGTCAACCTAAAAGTCGCCCATGCATGCAGAGGGAAAACATGCAAACGCCACGCAGAACAGAAAGACTCCAGGCTGGGATTCAAACCCACCACCCTGCTGGCATCAATCATTTAATAACACATAAATAATTAAAGCTGTAAGTCAAACCTGAATAAAGAAATCATATTTACTGATGTAAATAAAAAGAGGTTTTTCTTTAGCACAAAGCCATGTAGAAGTGATATACATGTTAACTATTTCTTCTGTTTCTGTTTTTCTTTTGTCGTCCTTCGATATTTACGATCAGGCAGCTGTATGTAATATAAAGGATAATCCAATAAAATTAAAAAGCGTTTTCAAATGATGATTTACTTCATTAAGGGGCAAAAAACATATCCAAACCAACTTGGTCCTGTGGGAAAAAGTAATTGTTCCCTAACATATTGTTGTTTCGCTCCAAGCAGCAACAACTTCAAACATTTAAAATCAGTTAATTAGTTTTTATTTCACTTTGAGGGAATTTTCACTCACTCTTATTTTTTCAGAATTTCAGCTTAAGAACATTCCAGCGCATCACAATTCAAGGTGGTTCAATTTAAGGTTGTAGAATAGTCTGATCAATACTGTAGACTTTGACTAGGCTGTTCTCCGGTCGTCATTGTGTTGTGTTTTGTCCCATTCGGAGGTGGACTTGATGCTCTTTCTATCAGTGTGTTGAACAACACAACCTACAAGGACCTTAACCTAAAGTCACAATCATTTCTCCTTTTCCAAACTACAAACACGTTTTACATGTTCTTAATCATATTAAAATAAAACCAAACTATTTATGTAATTCGATTTACAGAGCAATCACTTTAAAATGTGGTCAAAAAGACAAATCAGTCCCATTCATATGCATAGATATGGTATAGAAACCCATTAAATCCATTTCTTCTGCAAACACAATCCGATTCATTCCAATAAAAAGCATAATCATATTCCAATCATAATCCAGTTCCATACAGTAACTCCATATTATAACATCCAACTCATCTGATCCTGGATGTTTATGTTTATGGAGAGACTTTTATCCCAAATGACAGAAAAACCCCAGCAAAGTTAGTATCAAAGCTAACAATTAGCTTCTTTAAAGGAAAACGGCTAGCATGGCTTTGTCAGCAGTAACGTAGGAATAGAGGGAACTGTAGATCTGATGCTGCAGTAGAAGGGAGATAGGTGAAGACCGATAGTTCCTTTTGTGCAGCGTAGGTCATCCCACCATCATGGAACAGTAAATAAAGAGTCTGCTATGCCTCGAGTGTGGTGTAGACAATGTTAGCCAAAACCTTTGATGACCAGGGTGACCCAGCAATCCTCTATGAAAACATTCAAACAGGTTTGCAGAGGTGGGCTACGTTCACACTGCAGCCTGAAGTGACCCACACCTGACTGCTTTGACCTCATGCGACCTGTATCCGACTGTCTGAACAACACAGATCGGACTTTTCAAATGCGACCCAGGACTCTTGGATATGTTCCTAAAGCTCATACATTTCTGATCTTTTCAGATGTAACCTGAGTCTGAACAGCCAGGTCACATTTATTCCACCCGAAAGCCATTGATAAACTTGATAAATGTCTCTATTGTGCAGATTCCACCATTCGCATCCATGCTTACTTCCACAAACACTGAGCACGCTCTCTATGTGTGACTGGTTATTACATCCTCCACTCCAACACTTCTAGGTTCTTTGCAGTTTATTAAGAGGTCACTTACAAGTCCCAGGGGGAAATCTTGGTTGGAGGTGATATGTTTTGATCCATGACAGCATGTCGGAGACAGTTTGATATTTATGTGCAGAGCCTTTGGGAAATCCTGTGGCAAAGAGAAGTCAGGATATATTCACTAGTGAGAGAAGTACGAATAGAACTAGGAGTGTGAGCTCCCTGTGATGCTAGTACGGACAAAGGGATACCTTGGTTGACGGTGCCAAATGTAACTGAAATAAGATGAGAACAAGTTGAGCAGGATATGTAAGAGTTATTTACGTAGGGGAGACCAGTCTTTGCAGCAATACAGAGAGACCTCCAGCAGAACCAGAACCAGGCCCAGTATGACTGACAAAGGGCTGAAAGAACTTTAAGAAGGATTGCAGAGAGCTCCACTCCAAGTCAGTCCGCACAGTTACCAACAACCCTGCTGGATCTTTAGCCCACAACGAGGTGATGCATGGTGTAAAAAGTCACAGCTCAGGAGGGACAGTTATAATTTCAGTCAGGAGAAAAGTAAGACAGGACGCGTTGAACGTTTAAAACATGACAGGCGCCAGATGCATCCTGACTCCAAGCTGCAACAAGAAAACAGTTTACCAGACAGCGTCATTATGACAGTCATTTGCATCAGTGGAACAAACACATTTCAAGTTGGCTGTGTAATGAGCCTGAGGCGTTTGGAGGTGTTTAACCTGCCGCCGGGGGCCGGATCAGGCATTCTGCAGCTCTATATGCCCATTTTTGACTCTTTCAGTAAACAATGGAGCCTGAGTGCAGCTGATGAGCCGGAGGGTAGAGGTCTTCCTGCAGACCCGGCCCCACTCAGTGTGTCTTCTTACGCCTCAGGACAATCAGCTCATGCTGTGATTCTGTCTGTGGACTGACTCTTCCTGCTGAGAAACTCTTGTTTCTGAAAAGTATACACACCCCGTTCACGTTTAAGACTTAGAAACGTAAAATAATTTCAGAAAAAGTGAAAGCCACAACCCAATTGTATGTTTTATGTAGTCTGCTAGGATTTATGACTGGCTTTTTGCTTGCATCTCTCAGCTAAAGCTGCAGTTTGCAGAGACACTAAAGAAGATCAACATGATGTCATCTCACTCTCTCTCTCTGTTGCGCTGTCAGCTGCCTCTGTCTCTTCCAGCGCTCACACCCTGCATGCCTTACGGCACGACCAAACACAGAAGTCAATAATTACAGTACAAGAAAAATAATAAACAAAATTATAATCCTTTAAGGAATATTACAATGTTTATTGTACAGTACACATGGAAAAGATATCTCTTTTCTTCCCTAAAGAATATTTTTGGAACCTTGTGGTTCAAAGTTTTATGGTCTAATGAAACAAGACTGAAATATTTGAGGCATAATTCCAAAATGTATGTCTGACACCAAACAGCTCTGCACATAAAGAAACGCCAATGTCCACAGTACAACATGGTGCTGGCTGCATCATACTGTGGGATTATTGTTTTTTTTTTGGTCACATTGGATAAAATAATAAAATGTTCTAAACACAAATCTGTTGTGACCTGAAACCAAACAGTATCATAGAACGATACAGATGAGGAGGCATTATACCGTTTTTTTTTTTAGGATTACAGCCTAAAAAGAATTTTTTTTAAAGACAAGAGCAATATAGGACTGACTCCATGAGTGGAAATTGAAAGTTCTGGAATGAACTAGCTAATATTCATAACTATATCTGACAGAAGATCTCTGGAATGACCTGAATGCGGCTTTGGACAAGAGACGTCCTCACAGTCTGAAAGACACAATGACAAAAGAAAATAATGAAAAGATGCTTTAACAAAGTTTGGGGTAAAAAATATTCCTACTAATGCAATTAGGTTGTGAAGCTTTTCCTTCAACAGATTTCGTGGATCTTGGATATAATCTACATCTGATTGTAGAGGATATGTGACGGATGGAGGGTTTGGTTCAGCGTTTTCTCATTAAGCTGCTGTGAACACTGTTCAGATTTGCTCCACGCTGACACATAAGAACGTGTCACAGCATCACCTGACCAAAGCAACAACAAAAAAAGACTGTCCAACAGAGACCAAGCAGCCATCCTTCTTCTCCTCTGCCGCTGCTTTAGTGTCATTTTCATAAAACCAAAAAACAAATTCTGTCGTTGTTTCTAGCATGAATCACCCGGCTCTGGGAGTTTATGTTTGGCTGTCTGAGTAAACCCCAGAATGACTTTGTTTAATGATGTTCAAAGCCTGAGCAGCGCCTTGTCTTTTGAACAATGTTGTGCATTGTGTATAAACTGGAAGAAGGCTTGGCTTGGAGGAGCGCAGTGGGAGGGGTCACGGGGGCCGGGTGAGTGAGCTCCGCGGCCGCAGGAACCAAATATTGCTCCATTTGTTCACAATCAAAGAAAACCAGGGATGGAACAACAAAAAAAACAATCCAAGAGGTTGCTCAGGGAGGGATTTACTGGAACCGTTGGATGACAATGCAGCTTCCTGTGTTTATACAGTGAGAGAACACACTTTTAAAAAGCTTTATTACCCAACACGGGTATTCCAAGAAATTAAAAATGCCAAACTTCGAAACGACAAAGACACTTCCACACACTTTCACTCAGACCGCCCAAACTAATCAGCCTCCAATTAAATAAAATGAAATTTTACGCAGCGTAAAGCTAATAAGTGGGCAGCAGCTCAGTCTGGATTCTAATCCTATTCAGACCTGCCAGTTTCCTCTGCAAGCAAACTCAACTTGACATGAAATAATATTACTGAGGAGGCTGTTCTGTTCCGTCAAACCCAAGAAAACTGATCAACACTGGGATGCACGTTTTCCCTTTAAAGCCCATCATTCAGGACATTATGCAAAGTGAGGCGTTCGAGGAGACGTCAACTTCATCTGGATGGAAATGCTCTTCTCAGTCGGCACATGCCTCTGAAGCAAACAGAAGCTCGCTTCCTGCTCACAATGTGATTTACTTTCAGTGACGACGTTCAGCGCAGCAATAATCTTCTGCATAGACACAAACCAATTTCAGTCTATAGGGTTTAATATGAAGTTGGCTGTAGTTGCCTCTGCTCTTCTGGGCAGGTTTTCCAGGAGGCTGAGCAGACTGCTCCTGCACTGAAACATAAGAAAACATGTGACCCATCTTAAAAAAAAAAAAGAGTTAATTTGTTGCAAGTCGTCAACTTAAGTTTATGCAAGTAAATGTATTAAGTTCATTAACTTGTCAAAGTAGACAAATGTAAGTAAAGTAAGATTGAAAAAGTCCATTCTCCTTTATCAGTGTGGGTGTTTTTAGCCATGCTCACAGAAACACATTTGTGAGGTCAGACACTGATGTTGGCTCTTCTTTAATTCTTCCCAAAGCTTCAGTTTGCATTCAAGTCAGATGTTCTTCTGAACCAGACGCCTGCATTATGTTGGAGCACAAAGACGGCATCAACAAACCCTTACAACAAACCTAAAAGGTTGAAATGTTCCTGGAAGTCTTACTTTGTTGAACCACTGGAATTCTTTGAGCTCCTGATAGCAACCCAACATTTCACGAATGTCTGGAGATGCAGTCTGCTTCAGTGTTGGATTCTCAACACCTGTTGAAATGGAAATGATTGGAAGATGTGAATTCAATGATTTAGAAGTACAAGGAATAACTTTTTGCAATATAGTGTGTTTGCGGGATCATTAAAATCTGTAATAAGTTTTTGAGAAATTTGAAGAAGCATTAGTAAGTGTTTTCCAGGGACATAGTGTTTTTTATTATACAATTAAATAACTGTTACCTTCAGTTAGCTATATAAAAAAACCATAAGGAAATGTTACCTTATAATTGAACACCTTGAAATTTGGCCTTTGTCTCTTTAAGAACTCCAACTTCAGGAAGTCATCACAACATGGCTCCTCTATTAACCCTTTAACAACGTTTCACTGAGAAGTAACTCCGATGATGAGTTCAGCTGATGTTCCACCAAGTGTTTGCTAACTGCTGCTGGCTAGTCTGAAGGAGCTGAGTGAGGGAGTCACAGGGGAGGGCTGCTCTGTAAGGCGGAAGCTTGGAAGTTTGCAAACTGCAGTTCTGAGGAGGAGCTGGGTCTCGAAGGTGGGGCTAGGTCCCACCAGCTGAAAGGTTGCCGTGGAGATTAAATGAAAACATGCATGAAAGAACCAAAGTAACACCCCAAGAATGTTTTGGATGAGGGAATAACATAACATGATGTGAAGCTTTAAAAAGTTGATTTTCTATAACGCTGCCCCTTTAAATGAAGCGTCTGTCCGGTCCCTGATCTGACAGAGCTGCAGTCTCTCTGCGCTGCGGTTCTGTGGTAAGCACCTCTGGTTTTCATTCAGTACCATCCGCCCCGTTCTCATTCCACCTCACCCCTAAATCTCCTAATTCAACTCATTATTCGCCCAATTGGTGGGTTTCAGCCCCCTCCACCCCACCCACACACACACCCTGCCTGGGGTCTTCCAGAGCTGGTAGTCATTAACAGACAGGGTTGCTGAGCTGATGCAGTGGAGGGGTGTGTTAGCAGGCCTTAACTCTCTCTCTCTCTCTCTCTCTCTCTGTCTCTCTCTCTCTCTCTCTCTCTCTCTCTCTCTCTCTCTCTCTCTCTCTCTCTCTCTCTCTCTCTCTCTCTCTCTCTTTCTCTCTCTTTCTCATCCATGCAGTGTCATAAAACACCCCAGCAGCCTGCAGGGTGTCGCTGCAGTTCAATCAGCCTCCTGGCGTTGCGCGGCGGCTCCGTCAGAACCAGGCCCGGAGGCAGCGCTGCTCAGCTGAGACAGACATGCAGACAGACAGTAATGAACACAGCAGACCACCCAGAGGCCTGCGGTTACCCGGGATGCTGCGCTGCCGTCTGGGTGTGTTCAGCTGGAGGGAGCAAAGCTTCAGCTCTGACAAACCGGGACTAAAACTAACGGATTAATGAAAACTTAAAATGAACAGAAATAAATAAAAATGGTATTTAAGGGGGGGAAAACTATAACTAACTGGAACTATATGGTGCGTTTATAAAACTGACTAAAACATAATGAATTATAGATAAAATATCCTTTGATTTCATGCTTATGAATCTATTTATTAGCCTTTCAAATTGCTGTAAAATAGATTTTTCTTTGCTGTTGGCAAATTACGGTTCTCCAGTCTCTTCCTGCCGGCACCAAGTCCACAAAATGACGAAAAGACAAAAGTTGTTAGAAAACAACTTTTTCTAACAAAAAAGTTTTCTAACAGCAGTCAGCTGGTTGACCAACAATAACAGAATTCATTTTTTGATAAAAAATTATATCTTCTGTGGAGTATTCATCAACCAGTCAGTCCATACATAATCACAATACTTTGACTTTTTTTAAATTCTGAACCTAAAAATTAAGCATGAAAAAACCAAACCTACTATAACTAATTAAAACTGAACTAAAACTAAGCAAATGTTCACTAATTAATAAAAACTAGTAAACTCACTAAAACTAACTAAAAGTAAAGTGAATTTGAGAAAAAAGTTGCAAGAAAATAAAACTAAACGATGAAAAACCCAAAGCTTTAATAACCCTGACGCCAGGCTTCATTAATTGAATTATTACTTAACTTTAAAGATCAGAAGTTTCCAAATGTGAGGCGGCCCAACTTACTGACTCTCCAGACATTGGAGAAGGTTTGATTGAGGAATAAAAAGGACGTTTTATGTATTTTCCAGGCACATATTACCATTTTATAGCTCAATCGAGGAACTATTTTGCAGCTGAAACCAGATATTTACACAGTGAGTAAAAAGACACATTCACGTTTTGTTTTCTCCATGTCTGAAGTTAAGTTAGAACAAACATTTCTTGTTTAAGCTCAGTTAGAACGATTTCTGTTTGCTAAATGCCAGAAAACCTGGTGAGAACTGGCAACCCAAACTCAAAATGTATGAAAACTTTTGAATTCGAGGAGATATTAGAAATTATTTTGGTAATTCCAACAAAGTCAAACCAAGAAAAGTTTGGTCTGGTTTAACTTCAGACACTGAGG
This sequence comes from Alfaro cultratus, assembly GCA_903066825.1. Taxonomy (NCBI): domain Eukaryota; kingdom Metazoa; phylum Chordata; class Actinopteri; order Cyprinodontiformes; family Poeciliidae; genus Alfaro; species Alfaro cultratus. The sequence continues at coordinate 7,715 of CAEFZX010019877.1, read as the reverse complement.
AAAAATGTGTTTGTGTCTTTTTACTCAGTGTATGTGACTTTTTGGGTTGTTATAAAAATGCTGTACAAGTCAAGTACAACTTAAAAAAAAATCTATGTTGTAATTTAGCAACTTGAAATTGGACCTGTCTCTTTAAAAACTCCTGCTCTTTCTGAAACTCCGTCTTCAGGAAGTCATCGCAACATGGCTCCTCTGTTAACCCTTTAACAACCTTTCTACCGGTGTTGCTCTGAGAAGTAGCTCCTGTAATGAGCTCAGCAGATGCTTGGTTCCACCAGGTGTTTGCTAGTTGATGCTGGCTAGTCTGAAGGAGCTGATTGGGAGAGGGCTGCTCCGTGAGACGGGACCTCGGAAGCTTCTAATCTGACGACGCTCCACTCAGAGGTGGAGCGTCGTCCTTGAAAGTGGTGCGAGGTCCACCCAGGTGTTTAGCCCAGCTGGACGGTTGCCAAGGGAGATTAAAGGATCTCTGAAACATGCATGAAAAAAAATCAAAGCAACATTCCAGGTATGTTTCTGACGAGGGAGTAACATTACAGCATAATTTGAAGCTCGAAAAAGTAAAATTTCTATAATACTGCCCATTTACGTTTCAGGACGAACAAACGTTTAAAAGCAGAGATTTTTGATTTACGGTCCGGTTTTGTTTTCTGCCAGAAGCAGCGCTAAATATCTGTTGGAAATCCTCCCACAGTCAGAGTGGGATGATTGAGTTTTGTTGGCCTGTGTTTCTGCTTCTTGGTGCGTGGAAATGAGGCAGAGAGAGATTGACAGGTGTCTGGATACCCAGGGCCCCTCAGACAGCTGTGAGGGCCACACTGCAGGGCATTAGGCCTGATAGAGGGCTGATTACAGAACATTAGAGGTGAAGGAGGGAGACGAGGCACAGCTGCTAACTATTATTACCCACAAAGCAGCGCCCAGAGGGAGGCCGGCTGCAGAGAGGGTTCACACACCTGTGGCCTCCTACTGTGCTCAGAAGATAACCTTGCAGACAGTCAGGAACATTAACTGATGGTCAATATGTCCACTAATCTAAATCAACATCACAGACGTTGCAGCGCAGCACTAACCAGAGTCCCTGCAATGCTTCAAAACTTCACATTTCTAGATTTTCCAGCAGTTTGTACAATATTCCAGGTATTTGTCAACAAAACCACTGCTTATAATTAAATAAATCAATGTTGAAGGAAGCCATCTCAACATAAGGCACAATTAAAGGCATGCGGAATGAGAGATATTTTTCTACAAATTTATTAGTCATTAAAGATAATAACTTCAAACTCAGTCTGTTTCCAGGCTTTCAGGATTGCACAGAAACTGATAGATGCACCTGTCACAGGCCCGGTGGTATGGGTGGGCACTGGGGGGCTTTGCCCACCCACAGAGTCAGCTGAAAAACAACCACTTTAAGATTGTTTTTACCTTAAAGTGGCCAACTCTCTGTTATTCCTATATCGATTTGATACAGTAGGGGCATCCGCACTTCCCATGTAAGTGCCTTCTGTCCAGGGGCAGAGCCAGGGGGGGATCGGGGGGGGGGGGGCAGCGAAGGAGAGCTGCTGCTGCTGTGCAGAGCTAGTCAGGTGTGTTAGAATCAGCAAAATGCAAAGAACTTTGCACAGTTTTCCCCCAAACTAACCGACTGAGTTGAGTGATGCTGTTGGATGCAAGTAATGTTAGCTAAATGATGACTAGCTAATACCAATGCAGCACATTACGCTTGTTAACAAGTAGCCTGTAAGCTACTGCTGTTCATGGTCAAAAGTGGGTAGTACTTGTTACATTCACCTGAGTAACTTTTTTGGGAAAAAGGCATTTATAAGAGCAGTTTATCCGCACTGTACCGTTTTCTTTTACATGAGTAATATTACTATTGCTACGTAGATTCATTTTTCCCACCACACCCAAAAAAAAAAAAGATAAGCCGATGCCCCCCCTGTTTAACTCGTCTGGCCTGAGCAGGCTGAAGAGCGGCTCTGCAGTCCGCCAACACCAATCCACCCGGCGGCCTGAAGCCGCCGCTGACGCTCAGTTGTGTGGCGAAATGGAAGTGAGCAGCAAACAGCAGCAGACACTCAATTAGCCAAATGTTACGGAGAGATAAACAACTGCTTGTCAGGGCTCAGCTTCTCATCTCGACTCGTGTGAATATGGCTGGTGACATTTCGAAGCGATCAGAACACTTTCAGATGTTTGTCCCGGGAAACGGGAAACCACAGTCATGTTTGTTTTACTGAACATGTGTGTTCGAGAGGCCGCCGCAGGCTGCAGCGCGGCTGTTTCCTCCATAAAAAATCCCAAAAATGAATAAATAAAAATAAAAAATCACCACCAGGCGGATTAAAAAGGCGCAGAGGTCGCGTGGGGTCAGCTCTGTCTCGTCGAGTCTGTGTCTTTGTCAGAGCAGATCTTTGATAGGAGAAGGCAAACAGCTGCTGTGATTAAAAATAAATCACACTCAGCATTTCTCTAAACCCTGGAATAACTAATCTGGACTGGGACATGAATTATGCATGGGGGCAAATGTAATAATTTCATCCATCAAAGGATTTGCTTAAACACATTAAACTAAAGTCCTGAATACACTCAGAGAAGATTGTTTCAGCTCGGCGCCCCTTGGAAAGATATTAGTTCAGGAAGTTGCAGGAAAATGAAGTTCATGTGCAGGTATTTGGGCCCAATCTGAATATATGAACACACCGTCAATGTTGGGGCTCGATTTATGTTCATTAAACTAAAAGTTCTCTGTCGGAGCGTTGGATCATAAAACAACCTACAGAAGCAGGGAACATCAAATCCTTCGGAGGCAGCCGTCGCCTCTGCCTGGAACAGCTTGGAAGGCCTGAGGCTGCGGTGGTGGGAGCCCTGACGTAACGGCCGGTCAAAGCCGGGTGTCCAGGGCAGCCAGAGGCCGTCCCCGGGCGCCGGAGGCTGCTTCAGCCACCGCTGATGCTCCGTGACACAGAAGATGGAGACAGGAACCAACCAGAATGCTGCAGATGTTCAGAGTTAAGTTGGGCGTCAGAAGCGCCATGCACATGCAGTATTGTTCATTTGTAAATGCTTTTGTCAAACAAAAGTATTTACAAATGGTATATTCTGTTAAAGTTGCAGAATATTCCTTTACATGCTGCATGTGTGTTGAAACTGACAATATGAGACAGATAATTTGTGAAAAAAAATAAAATAAAATCAGGTTTCTGCCCTCTCCCTGTGCAAACTAAAAACAGCCAATCAGAGTCAGGAGGCGGGACTTAATGATGTCAATCATGCCCTTGTGGGTGCTGCTCAGTCCTCTTTCCTTACAATTTTTTCTTTCTGCTCAGCTGCAGCTCCTGCCTGTCAGCAAAGCCTGTCTGGAATGCTAAAGCTAGTTAGCATAGCCACAGATGACGTCAGATGAACGGTTTCCCTGTGATGGTAACCTGCTAGATTTGGAAACATTGGCAGCTTTTTGGATATGTCAGAATAAAGGCACTGATCTGATTAAAATTAGGCATAACATTATAACCACTGAAGGCAATTTGTTTCGGCACCTGTTTGTGGGCCAGACGTATCAGGTCGCATGTGACCGTTCTGTCTACATACTTGATGTGCTAGCAGCAATAGGTGACATTCTTGCTGTTTCCAGTCTGCACTGGTCTGTCCAGGGAAGGACCAGCAGGTCATAAAGACCACTAATGCTCTCCGATGAGACGTTAGGAGGGAAGGCATGTGTTAAATGTTGACATCTGTTCCGTCATATTAACGGGATAAAAATCAGTTTCAGTATTGATCAGCCTCATATGTTAAAATGCTAGACTGAATGAGATATAGTTTTCCTCAAACTTGCAGCTTCTATAGCATATCTTACAGAAAGGAATGAAATTTTGTGCCGTATGCCATAAAAATATGATGGCTGTTTACTTTAGTCTGAACCGAGCCGGGTTCTGCTCCAGGGTTCCATCAGCTCTTTCCCCGTTGGCTGAAGGAGACGTTTGCCTCGGCTGCAGCAGCTGCTCTGTTCTGTCTGCTTCCCTCTGCAGCTGGAGGTCAGGAGAACCTGCTCTACGCCTCACAGGTTCCTTATCGCTTCTCTCACATCTTCTTATAATGTGGTTCTTTCAAAAACCAGGGATCAGAAATCAGCCTGCTTCCCTGCATCTTCAGTTTGGTCTAAAACATCTGATTCAGAGCAAGTAGAGGAGAAACTGTTAAACCTCACAGGATGAATTATAGATTCTAAAAATGAACAATTTTTAGAATCCTGCTCAGTAACAATAGCTGCCAGTCTGAGACGGGTTCAGCAGAAGAAACAGGTCGGGGAGGGGAAGAGAGCTGGAGAAACATCAAACAGGTGAGGAAATGAAAGCGTCCTGGGATCACAACGGTATTTCCTCCGACATGTTCCTCTGAGATCTTTTACCTCCAATACAAACTGTGAGAATGCGGCAGCAAACTGTCAGTCAGTAACTATTATTTTCAGCATCTGTCAGTGTTGATGGTGAATTCTCATTAGGCATTAACTCCCTCCGTATCCCAGCGGCTGGCCTGTGCTGCTTCAATGGACACCTGTCACTTATTCTCTCCGCTTGTTTATCTTAATACACTGCAGCACACAGGCTGCTGGCAGGACGCTCGCTGCCTCCCCCTCTGGTCCCCGTCTGTTCATGCACAGCAAAGATAAACAGAAATCATTCAAATATTTACTACTGTGAAAATAAGTAATACGTGCAGGAAGTGTGTTTGTGTGTGTGTGCATGTGTGTGTGTGTTGGAGTGTGTGTGTGTGTGCTAATAGACTAACGTGAGGACGCCAAGCATGTGATTCCTGCGTCTCGTGTGTTTCCCTCCCTGATTTATCAGATTTTATTGCACACTTTGCCCAAACTCTCGCGCACATCTGGAGACATTATCGTTGGCACACAGTGAATTCAATATTCATCACTGCAAGCTGTCACATAATGGGCTTTTTCAGTAAAAAAAAAATAAAAATAGTCAGACAGCTGACAGAGCAGTTAGCCCGCAGCACACTTCCTGTGCTGATGGCAACATCACATACACAGTGGCTTTATTTCAACAATGTCAAAGCTCTTTCTGAAGTCTCTGATTCCAGCTTTCTGCTGAAACTTAAACATTGTTTTGGCAAATACACTTCCACAAGCGCAGCTGAGCTCCTAGTAGGCCCCGTCCATTTAAAGGGACAGTGCTATATATGTGTTAGGCACATAGAGCCACTTTATAGCACAGCCAAGTAGCTACGTGAACTTCAGTTCCTAACTTCTGCATATATAAAATATGACTTAAAAGAAATTTTAATTTTGCAATTTCACATCTTGAAATTAGGCCTCTGTCTCTTTAAGAAGCTCCTACTCTGTGACATTCCGCCTTCAGGCTCCAACAGGAGCATTGGACTGAGAAATAGTTCAGCAGTTCCAGCTGTTGCTGCTGCCGCTAGTTTGGAGGAGCTGAGTGGTTGGTTTCATGGGAAAAAGGCAGAAGTTTGTTTTAAGCACAGTCATCAAGATTTCAACAACAATTAACATTTATTGTATATTTGTTTGTTTCCAGTTGTTTTACTTTGATAATTTTCTAAACATCTATCAATTCTATGCCCTGATTAGTGGAAACAAGCAATTATTCAGCCACACCTTAGGATAATTCAGAACTGTACATTCATCTGTACCACTTTACAGTAAGGCTGTCCTTACTAATGGCTAAAAAACAGTTTGAAGTTTCGTTAAGACTTTATACAACATTGATAATTGTTTTTCATGCCTTAATTCTGAGCAAAAGACAAAAACTGAACAGTTTCTTTTCAAATATCGAGCCAAATCTCTGTTTTAATGCACATTTCTACATTAAACTTTTCACACCAAGTTACAGCCCTGCAGGCACAATGAGAATTTGTAAACATAATTCTTTAGTGTAAAATATCAAACTCTATCACTCCAATATAAATATTCACAACTATTTATTGTGAAGTTGTGAAGCTACCTGCCAAAACAGTACTGAGTTAATCTGAACTGTTTCATTTAAAACTCTGGTTGAAATATAGAAGTTAACAGGTCTGGCAAGAAACTAGTCAGTTTTGTCCCCTTCTTTCTCTTAATTAATAATTAAGCACCTTTTAATAATTTATTAAGTGTTTGCAGATTATTTAATAACAAACCTATGAACTTTTTATTACCCATTTATAAGAGGAGACTTATCGTACATTGGTACCAATTCCTCTAAAATTTATGTTTTGTAAGAAAAACAGAGTACTGAGGAAAGAGTGCTGGAGGAAAATTTAATAATGTCTTGATATTAATATTCTCTATTCCATATTTGTCATTTTAAGGTTACCCTCCAATAAAAAAAATTATGTTCCTGGACGTTTCAGCTGATGGACCAGCTGAATGTCAGCTACAGAAGTGTGTGTACGTGTCTCACTCCAGGTTTACCCTCAGCATGAAAGTGTGATATTAGCTCACCTGCTCAGTAACAATAGCTGCCATCTCCACTGTCACGCTAAATTTACCCACACTGGACATGTACACACCCACCCACACACACAAACACACACCTACACACACACACACACACACACACACACACACACACACACACACACACACACACACACACACATCCTCACACAGGGAACACCACTGATTGGGTGATGACAGTGGTGATATGACTGCTGTGCTGTCTGTAGGGGAACCAGGCTTGTCTGTTGATGCCAGCCAGGATAACATTCACAGCTTTGCACAGAATCCTTTCATCCCTTACGTGGATCATGCGCACACACACACAGACAGACAGACACACACACACACACGCACATCATCATCATCTTCACTGGAGATCTGCAGAGGCCAGCTGAGTGGAAGTCTGGATGGTATCATGTGTTTTGCTGCGATGGGGGTCTGCTGGAACTCCATGAAGTGTATCATTTTGTGACAAAACTGAAGAGGAACAAAAATGAAACAGATTTATAGAACCTTTTTGTTTTAATTGAAGCTATATCCCAGACCTGGGTAGAATCCGAACCAACGCTGTTTTTACATGCTGCTCAGTTTTTATTGAAGGTTCCTCCAAAGTGAACTCAGGATCTGGTTCAGCGAACCATAAAGTTACCAGTGTACTGGATTTCCACTTTCTGTGCGAGATAGTTCTGTTCTAATTGCTTTAAGTATTTTGTGACTGTTTGGTCAGTTGATTTAAATCGAACAGTTTGTGTTTGGTGATGAGTTACGAGTCTTTGAGTCTGGTCCACCAATTCAAGTTAAGATCAATGACTGGTCTGCTGGTAAGTGGAGGAATTATGAAGACATAGAAGGTCTGGTTCTCATAAAATATCAAGAACAGAAGGAACCATGTGACTGTTTTCCCTCCTGCTCGTATCGAATCATTTCCAGTTAGTGTGTGTTACTGGTACAGCCGGGTTTCCTGACGTGATGTTGTGCAACAATAAGTTTGGTTTGACCATAAATAACCATTAATAAGTGTCAAAGGCAGTTATTACCAAAGCTAGTAATTCTGACCTTGTAATTATCAGAATAATTACAGCTAAATTACAGAATAATTTAGCTTTAGAGCTAAATTAGCCTCTACAGATCATCCTCTATAATGAGCCTCTATAAATGATTGTTTTATGAATATCTGAATGCTGAGTGAGGTGTGTGTGTGTGTGTGTGTGTGTGTGTGTGTGTGTGTGTGTGTGTGTGTGTGTGTGTGTGTGTGTGTGTG